>JAURVB010002573.1:0-20776 GCA_033002965.1 Piper betle | reverse complement strand
CATTAACCTTGATCCTATTCAATCTAGTATTCATTGCAAGTAAAGAATCATGAACAGTCTTTGAGGGTTTGAATACGTGTATCTATCGAATCTTTCAATTGAATGTGTCACTAAGCTAATTTCGTAAAATCAGGGATCATAAAGTTCACCTCCTCATCCAGATCTGGTGATTCCACTTTCCCAATTGCTTTTCTAGATGGGCACAGCTCTGATACCAATTTGTTATAATCATCAGGATTGGGGAACATTTCTTTCCCTTTGGAACATTGTGTCGGTGCTCGCTTTGATGAATACATGACGTGTGACCACCTGCTCTTCGGATCAATACAGTTCAATTAGGAATGTGAACACAAGTGTTGAGACTGAGCAGGAAGAAGATCGAAGAAAATGAGGAGAGAGCGATGAAAAGAAAGGTGGATTTGAGAAGAAGAGAAAGGGAGAAGACAGGGGTCATGATGAAGAATTTTTCCCATACCTTCCAAGTTACAATTCCCATTATTTTGTTTTTCATTTTTTGTAAAATTCAAATTTCAAAGGAAAACTAAAATGCTATCACATTTTCTGCATCTCTTGATATTTTTATTTTTCCCCGCTCACTTTTTATTTTCTACGCTTTTCTTTTCTTCAGTGAAAATGCAAAATGCCATTGATATGCTAACTAACGTAACTAACTCACTACTGTACTCTACCACATAGTTCCTGGTAGAGAAGAATTTCCTTTTCTTGGGGATGCTCTCGACTTATTGATTTAGGATTTGTCAGGAATCAATACAGGTGGTCTAGCAAGCACGATGGAAGATGTCGTATTGTGGTGAGGTTAGTCAGAGCATGTGCTTATATACAAAGGACAAACTCTATTTCCCAGCAATAGAGTCCATCACCATAAGCCAAATCTATCGGACCACGTCCCCCTCCCTATTGATCTATATGGCTTAAAAGAAGGAAGAGACCAAGGTTGTTTAGATTCCTAAATCATTGGGTGGCTACGAGAAACTCCAGAGAAATTGTCTCAAACAATTGGGTTTCATATAAAGATCCTGATGATATCTGGACTAAAAACATAAATGTGTTAAGTGATGCTTGTAATAAATGGAATAACAAACAGTTTTGATCCTTAGATAAGAAATTACAGGGATTATAAACTAAGTTAATGTGCATGTTTAAACCTCCTAATCAGATAACTTTACTCTCTCCATCTTTTGGAAGAGATTTTATGGGAGGATCTTCTTGTCAGATAGGAGATATAAAAATAGAAAGCTCATGATGACCACATTAGACTGAGAGATAGAAAAATAAGGTTTTTTCATAATAAGGTAAAAAGAAGTAAATGGAGAAACAAATCCACTGCTTACATCTTGAAGATGGCACTATTCTGGATAAGGATGCAAAGATTGGGGTAGCCTATCTTGAGGCTTGGCGTAATATTATGGGAATATCAGGTAGTGATAGTTTTATTATTGTTAGCTTCTTACTCACTTCTGTGATTTCTCAAGAGGAGAATGATGAGCCCGCTGCCATTCCTTCCTGGGTGGAAGTTAATAATGCTGTTAAATCTCTAAGCTCGTCGAAAGCCCGAGGGCCAAATAGTTTTAATGGTTAATTTTTTAAGTCATCATGGGACATCATAACTCTAGATATTATGAGATTTATTCAATCTTTCTTCATAAATGAACTGGACATGGAGGTGCTAAATAAAAATTACGTGTTACCAATTCCTAAATTCCCAGGGGCCTACACAATTTAAGACTTTCGACCTATTAGTATATGCAATGAACTACACAAAATTATTGCTAAAATATAAGATGATTAAAGAAAGTCTAATGTAAATGCATAAGCCAGAAGCAATTTGCTTTTTGGAAGGAAGATAGATTATTGATAATGTATTAATAGCCTTAGAATATTTCAGAACAAATAGAAGAAGAACAGGAATGGAAGGCACCTATGCTATCAAGTTAGATATATCCTAGGCATTTGACAGACTAGAATGGGAATACATCTTAAACATCTTCACTTGTCTTTGATTTATTGATCGTTGGTGCCCACTTATCTCTAATTGCATTTCGACCCCTTCCTTTTCTATTATGATAAATGGATCTCTCCATGGAGACTTTAAGCAATCGAAGGAACAAGGAGACCACCTTTCTCCCTTGCTATTTAGCTTGGCTGCTAAGGGATTATCTAGACTTCTCAGGGATGTAGAAGCTTGAGGTATCTAGGGAGCACAGACTATTTCTCAACTCATGTTTGCGGATGATACTCTTCTTTTTTGTAGAGCTTCAACTTTTGAACTAGAAGCTGTTAAAAGAATACTAATGACATTTCAGAGGATGTCTAGGTTATTGATTAATACTTCTAAATCCTCTATTTTGCTCTCCCTTAGTAAATCTATGGGTCAGAAAAGACTAGTTTCCGATATTATGAGACTTCAAATGGTCAAATGAGTAAAGTATCTTTGTTTTCCATTGTTTTGGGGAAGAAATAGAAAACAATGGTTCAAATTTGTATATGAGAAAATTGTAAGTAGAATCTAGACGTGGAACTTGTTGGTTCAAAGGTTTTCATTAAGTCAAGCAAAATTCCACCAAGTCACATCTACTCATAAGATTAAAGATTTGATGGGTTGAAAGTCATATCAAGTGTTAGAAAATCAATAAAAGGAGAAGAACTTTGCATTTAATAATGGGAATCTTGATCGGAAGCACAATCGAAAACCGATCGTGCTCAGACGCACGATCGAAAATCATTTAACGGCTGATAGATTCTTCATTTTACCTTTATTTTATAGTTGGCTTAAAGTTTTATTTCTCTTTTACCTCCAAGGCGTTACCCATGGAGTGTGAAGTTTATTTCATCTATAAATAGGCTTGGAAACTTGAAACAAATATAAAAAATGCCCTCCTAACCTTCTACATTAATTTACTCTTGTAATTGGCTATCTTCATTCACGTTGTAGTTTTTCAAGCAAGTGTTCTTGAAATATGTTAGCTTCTTTGACAAGCTTGTTGCTGTAAGCGGAGTCCCTCTCTAACATAAAAAGAAGAAGCATGTGCTTGTATGTAGAGTCTCCTCTCCAATATAGGAAATACAAGTGTGCACTCAAGGAAGCTAGTACGCCCTATTCTTTCTTCGTTAGAAAGAATAGAAGAGTGCAGTAGATCCGCGAAGCACTTAAAAATTGTTTGTGTTATTATTTGTTTAAATACTATTTTATTTTTTATTCCAATACCTTCGATTTGATATATTTGTCTAACGTTATGGAATTAAGAATCAGATTGGGAATACTAATTCAAGTTCAGTTTGAAATAATCGTTTCGCTTGAATTAAGTTATTATTTCAATTCGAAGGAATTGTTTATCACATATGGAATTTGGCTTGACGTGTTTGAATACTATTTTATTCCTTATTCCAATACATTCTGTTTGATATATTTGTCTCATGTTAAGGAATTAGGAATTAGATTAGGAATACTAATTCAAGTTCTGTTTGTCATAATCGTCTTGCTTGAATTAAGTTATTATTTCAATTCTAAGGAATGGTTTATCACAAGTGATCCGGCTTGACGTGTTTGCCTCATTCCATTTGTGAATTGCTTTTGCATTTTTACTCTAAAGTTATTTATCCATAATTATTCAATCATATAAAGTCTATACTAAGTGTTTGTTCTAATAGTTTCTTTATTTTAAAGGAGAACCTACACTTTACATTTGGCATCAATCCAGGATAATTGCACAAAACGTCTGAAAGGACACTACCACTAGATCTCTTCTTCTCATTAAGTCTAATTACAACTTTTATAAAACTAGATTGAGAACTTTTTTGTCTTCTACCAAGTTTGACATATGGAAAATCATTGAATCATTGAATAGGGTTATAAAGGACCCCCTACACCTTGATCTACATGGATCACGAGTGAAAGGCCATTTACTATTAATGCTAAAGCTATGAATGCTCTATTTTATGGTTTAAATGAAAAATAGTACAATAGGGTGCCTTTATGTCAATCCTCTTAAGAGATATAGTTGTTATTAGAAGTAATTCATGAGGGTAGTTTATAAATGAGTACTTTAAAATGAAATCGGATAAATCAATTTCAATTATGTATAACCGGTTCAATGAAATAATTGTTAATTTTGAAGGTTTAGGCAAGAAATTGTCTAGAGTTGAACTTAATCACAAATTGTTGCAGAATCTTTTAAAGGAATGAAGACATAAGGTAACAGCTATTGAGGAAGCCAAAGACTTGAAAAAGTTGAGTCTTCATGAGTTACTTGGATCACTTATCACCCACGAACAAACTCTCCAAGATGACAAGGAGGAAAAGGAGCCATCTAAGAAGAAGGACCTAGCTCTCAAGCTAATGTTAGAGGATTCCAAGGTAAGTGATGAAGATGTTTTACTAACTCGTAAGTTTAAATGTTTTCTTCGCAGAAAAGGAGGTTTCAAAAAGATGAAAAACACCAAGTAGCCAAAAGGGAGGAAGTTAAGAAAGACAACAACAAAGAGGCAAAGAGAGATATCAAGAAGGATAAAATCAAGTGTTATGAATGCAATGGATAAGACCACATGCAAAATGAGTGTCCCAACAAGAAAGATGGCAAGGGAAAGAAAGTTCTACAAGTCTCCATAATTGATAATCAGTCCATAAGCTATGATGAAGACTTAAATGAATATTATTTCATGGCAATTGATGACATAGAAGGTGATTTTCAATGTGCTTCTAGTGAATTATATAATAACTATCTTTTAATTACTAGGAAGAACAAGGAGCTCAAAAATGTAATTGAGTCTCTCCAAAAGGAAAAAGATAGACTTAGTCTCGAGAATGACTTTCTAACAAATCAAAATTTGAAATTAAACAAGGAAAATCAAGCTCTTCTTAAGAATTTGATGAATGAGAGAAAAAGGCACTTAACAACTTTGTTGGAGGAACAAGTAAGCTCAACAACATACTATTCTTGCATCAAAGTCCATCATGTAAACTTGGGCATGGAGGTAAAAATCATAAAAGGAAGTTTAATGAAATTTTGTGCTTTGTTAAACTTATTGTAGACAACCAGGCATAGTAATCCTTTTTGTAGAATAAGAAAAATCATACATCAAGGAAAGATAGGTGATTGACTAAAGTCAAAGCTTTAATGACTTAAGAACAACCTATCAAGAATTCCACTTTGCGGTATCTTGATAGTGGATATTCATGACAAATCAAAGGAGATTCCACAATCTTTTCAACCTTTTCTTCTCATCATGTAAGTTTAGCCACCTTTGGTGTAACACCCCGATTTCGGTTCACCTAAGAAACAAATGAGAAATGTTATAATCGAGTCGAATCACGTTTAAATTTATTGGTTGATAAGACTCGATCTATAAAATAAATTGAAACAACCTTTTTGGTGTTATGAGAATGGAAGACATTGTTAAATTTGAGCCAAAACATATCGAATATAAATAAAAGTAAAAAAGTAAATAACTACGCTGAACTCAAGTGTGTATAGCGTTTATCTATCCTCCCACCATAGTCAACTCAGGATTTGCAAAACCTACATATATTATATGAAAAACGTCAGTAATGAGTGTTATTGGTCCGAAAATAACTAGTACAAACAGGCAAATAGGTATTCGATTACCCACGGAAACATATGAAACTTCAGAATTGTCTCACACCGGGCGATAAGTAAACACACTTAAACAAGTGACGGCGTGCATGCATGGCTAATATTCATATTCATACATACAACGCTTACACTCTCACATCCTCCATATTATACCCGCCACGGTACTCGAGTGGCAAAAAGAAGAATTAAGTTAGCCCATAAATTCCAAAAATGTGTTGTGTTACGCAGTACCCCACACTACCTCAGGGTTTGAAGGAGTACTAGTGTGGTCCATACATATCTCCATACCGCTTACTGTTTTATTCGTGAAATCCATAAAAATGCACATACTTATATAATAGGTTTAGGGAAGATGCTTGTATCATATATTTCTGGAGCTTCAGTTCGAAAACCAACAAGGGATCTCATCCTTGTAGTTTTATTAAATATGTGTAGAAAGCACAATTAAATGACCTGACAACAGAGGAATCAGATAAAACACCGCTAATGTCGTCCTACTTCTAAAACATGACTAAATTTGACATACAAGGAATTAAGCAGAGATCAAGTAAAGGGAGAGTTCTATGGACATGTGGTTTAAGCTGTAAGCATGTCTGTACATTTACGATGAGCTCAGACTCACTAATAGAAAAGACTGCTACATAAATCTATAACTAAACATACAGCACACACATCGAGACATAATAAAGGAAATAACTAATAAATAAATAATAAATAAATAAATAAACTCATAAATAAATAGATAAATAATAAAAACATATCAATAATAATAATCTAATCATAAATAATAATATAATTATACTATATAAATGTACGGCTAAGCCCGAGCAAATATCATATATACTTGTGTTAGTAAACATATAAATAATTCAATAATTCATTAAATAAATAAATAATACTTATTAATCATAAATAACAATAATACATAATTAAACGCAAATAAACAATCACATACATGGGAACAAGAAAAAATATATATGTGTGTGTGTGTGTATGTGTGTGTGTGTGTGTGTGTGTGTGTGTGTGTTTGTGGGTAAGGCTACCCTGGGGGCGTCTGCAGGAAATTTTCCTACAGTCGCCCCAAATCTGGACCATCCGATCATAAGGACGGTCCATATCTTCAGATCTTAAAAAAAAACACTATTCCTCCTCTGCCCCCGCCCCCACCAGCTGTCGCTCGCCACTACCTCCTCCCCGGCCCTCCGCCCCACCTGCGCCCTCAGCCACGCTTGTACCCTTGCCAGCCCGTGCTCTTAGCCGTCCCTTGCCCCCCTCACCTGTGCCGCCCTGCCCTCTTGCGACACCACAGCGCCCCCTCCCTGTCATGACACCGCCCGGGTCGCCACCCCCCTGCCCGCGCCGCATTGTCCCCTCGCCCCCCACCCGCGCCAGGCCCCGTGCCCCCTCACTCACACTGCCATGCCTCCTCACGACCCCACCAAGGCTACCACGCCCCCTCGCGACCTCTCCTGCTATGCCCCCTTGCTCGTCACCCGCGCCGCACCCAGGCCCGACGTGCCGCTGTTGTTCCTCCTTGCCGCACCCATGACTGCGGTGAGGACGAATAGTGGCGGTGCGTCGAGCATGGGGGAGGCGGAGGGGTTGGGTTGAGAGGGGTCACAGCGACGCAAGCGGGGGTGAGGGGAGGCTAGGGCACGGGCATCAGGGGCGAGCAAGGGGAGGAGACGTCGCGGCGGCAGAGGGCCGGGGAGGAGGAGGCACCGAACGACGGTCGGAGGCGGCAGGGGAGGAGGAGGAGTGTTTCTTTTTTAGATATGAAGATCTAGACCATCCTTATGATCGGATGATCCAGATTAGGAGCGAGCGCAGGAAAATTTCCTGCTGTCACCCCGAGGATAGTCTTATTCTACCCTAGCACACACGCAGCCCAACGCTACACTAGCAAGCCGACAGGACGCGGGGGGGGGGCAGTAGTGCCCGTCACGGAAAATGTCGACGATGGCACGGCTGGCGTCTATGCCGGTTAGGATCAGCATGGACCACGGTGGCAGGCAGAAGATCTTGGCAAGGGGAAGCTGTCGAGTGGGTCGGCTTCACCAGAGGACACTTGCCTGCACAAGAAAATGGCTCGAAAGGGTGGCGGCGGTAGTGGAAAGCAACTCCGAAAAAACACCATCGCCAGCGGCAACCATAGTGGTGCCGGTGGAGATGGTGGGTATGAGTTGATAGCCGGCCACGAGGTGGTCACAACTGTACCGATCCAGTGGCCGGAGGAATGGGGTCTCGCTGGTGGTGAGCCAAAGTGGCCACGGCGTCAAGGTGAAAATCATATAAAATCATGTAGAAGTTTCTGGAAATAAATGGGTGAAGCTAAGGCTGAGTGTATGGCTCAGATCTTGCCATGTGGCGCGATCCGGACGTTTGACAACTTGTGGCCTTGTGGATCCCACCTATGGGTATATGCAATATATATATATATATATATATATATATATAGACGGAAAGCTTGGATCGAGACCGTCCAAAGTCAAAACTGGCTCGAGTCCTAAAAGGTGCTCTATAGGTGGGAATCGACGTAAGAAGGCTAAATGGGCCTCAAAACCCTGAACTCAATCAGATAAAAAATCTACTACTCAATCAAGTTAGGCCCACAGTGGCAATCCCATAGTCTGAAATCCTTAAGATGCATGTAAATGAGATTCCCTAAAAATCCCAAATGGATATTGAACGCTGCAACGGGCGAGATCTAGGCCTAAAACCCTGACTAACTCATCAAAAAATCATTTATATGCCTCATGCATACACTGATAACTCTTATTCTACTGTATCTATCATATACATGTCAGGCATACTCATCCCCATAACATGCTCATATAGTCATCTGGGCCCCATACTCTTGGTCTGAAAACTGGTCTGGCTCGAGCTCACTCAAATCGACTCGAGAGTAGCCCAAACCAGGCAAACTACAATTGGGTAAAACCCTAACCCAAAGTTGGGGTTTTACAACCTCTCATAAAAATTCCATCTTTGGAATTTGTCACATAAACTACGATCAAAGGACTAACTAAAGATGTCATCTCGTTAGCAACCTAGTAGCTCTCCCTCAAAGGCTAGCGGCATACGGACCAGCATGATGTTGGAACCCTAAACACTGATGAAGCTCACTAGCTCCTTAATAATTTGGCTAGACAGATTACACATGATCCAATCATCTGGCGAAACATGCCATACATGCTGGAATCATCTGACTAGACTAACCATACATGCTCGAATTGTCTTGCGGGACTAGCTCCTAGGGTCACTCCAAACTATGGGACTAAAATGCAATAACCTTGGCGAAAAAACCTAGGTTCACCCCTAATGGTCTACTGGGTAGTCAAGCAGGTACTCTAAAGTACTGCAAGGTACTAGTCTGGGCTACAACAGAAAAACTATCTCAATACGAGGTATGCAACCTAACATCTACCCTTGTCTCCCTGATCCTCATCAATGTGACAGGTCAACTACGTGTACCCTCAGGGCATTCTACTCCAGGTCCTATGGCTATACTAAGGTGTCATGCGAGTCCTGCTAGCATATGGTGGACTCTAGTACCAAATAAGGGAATATGTTAATGGGCTATACGGTTTACTATTGCTAGTCTAGGTCAAACAGTCAGGTGTCCCTATAAGAGAAACTGGATTGCTAACTAGGTCTTAGCTAACTCATTCCCTAGTCATGTATCTCACTCTGTTCCATAATAGAATAAGGGCAACTGCTATGACTCTACTGCATGCTATGGCTCTCATAACTATCTACATAACTACTAACTACTGCTGATGGGAGCTCTCTGTGATGGAATGAGGGCGAGAACACCTGTACATGTTTAGTGTGTGTCAAGGAGTATAAAAGCATACTTTGCATGGAACTATTGAGTCTGCATCGGTTTGTGGCACATGCACTGGTCAATGTCTGCTCATCTCAACCATTTTGGAAAACAGATAGTAGGACTAATATATCTCGAAGAGTAAGTGTAAAAATACTCGACATTGTCTGGTATCTATGACTCACATAGAAAGAGAATGGATCTCTCGTGACAAACTGATCACACTGCTCTAGGACTCGAACTAGTATGTGGCTCATCCTCACGTGGTCTAATTATCTGATCTGCTAGAAGAATACATTGATATGAGAAAATCTTACTAGGTATGTACATTACTCTATCTGTGGTAGTGTAAAGGTAATCAGGCAAGTCATCATGGTAATAAAATATCTGTTTAGGATACTAGATGGTTCAAAAATATGGGTAGGTCCATTGATGTGTCTCTAAGATCATCGTGATTGGACTCTTCCATAGGTGTCCAGCCTATGGAACAGCCAATCAATGACGAACCCTAAGAGACGGCTCCTAAGTGGCTCTAGTTTAATCGGCTAACAGTAGGATGTGTTTCTCGATACTGTACTACTCACACTTCCAAACGAATGGTGTTTAAATGACTCAAAGAATCACTATCTCTCCTCGAGTCTACAGGGACTCATAGTGAGGTTTGATACATGTCTTGTCCGCTCTTCTGTGGTGTGTGACCTACCATCCCGTTCCGATTTGTAGCACTAATCTTGACTCACATGACTACTACCACTGTGGTAGACTCTCAAGCAAAGCCATAAGACAAGATGAGCATACACTGATGTCCCTCTATCTAGTCAACATGATCCAATCTAACTAAAGTCCATATCTGCGTTGCTCCCAAGCTTAGGTGAAGTTGTCTCCTCCAGACTAGTATGTCATCGGCTACCTGCATTATAAGTCTTAAACAGTGCCACAAAAGTGCCTTCTATACTTGGGGCAAAGGCTGAATCATATGGCTCAAGGTAAGGACCTAATCATGCTGGCAAAGTACAAGGAAAACATTGTCTCTCTAATGGACATTCCCTCATTAAACCCCATCATATATGCCAAAATTCTAATACGAGTCAAACTCCTCGCATAGGCGGAGGTCACACTGTATGTCTAACCATCTACTAATTATCTGATCTATATACCCTGGCTATAACTCATACATCTGCCGTCATGCTGACTGAGCAATCTGACCAGTGTCGCCATCTCATCTGGAGGTCACACTACCCTGTTCTCAGACTCTGTCCATATACATCCCTAAAAGGCACATTAACACTGTCTGATGATCCTTATAAGACTATAACTAACACTATCTTGCATTACACATCTGACCCATGGATGTCAGGTCCAGGCGAAGATATGCAAGAAACTAGTGAAGTCAACCATATGCCATCACATCATAATAATTCTAATACACCTAACTTTCCTCTGCCTTGCTAATGTTTCCATAGCTATATCTTATCCTCAATCCCTACCCTACTCTACTCTCAATCCTGTGATATGATGTCTCTGTACAAAGCTAAGACCATCCTCAAGTAGTTGTCCTCCTGGAGGGTGAGGTAACTTCTTGGTGTTTGTTTTCACTATAACTACTCACTCGGACGGTGGTAGTGCAACACGGACAGTGGTAGTGCATCATGGTTAGTGGTTAGGTAACATGGATGGCGGTAGTGTTATTCAGTCAATGGTAGTGCATCACGGTTGGTGGTTGTGCAACTTGGATGACCGTTGTGCTATCCAAGTGCTACAGCCTGATCTTGTTCATATACGCCGTGAACCTATTACTATCTTTTGTATGCTTATCTCCATGTGTTTATGTCCCCAGAGGTAGCCGCTATCAACTCGGCTCAGGTTATCCAACCATGCCTGTTTGATTTGAAGGGGTATGGATCATAGTGGTGACACGTACGATGGAAAGATAATGTTGAGCCCACATTGGTCTCCTCAAAAGTAGCTGGTAATAATTCTGCTCAGGTTTTCCAATGTAGACCTCGGACTATGTTCCCCAATGTAGACCTCAGACTATGCCTAATGGATCTATTTAAGGCACTCAATACTCCAACTCATGTGACAACGAACTTTATCAGTGTCTCCATACTTCAACTCCTTGTTTGTGTCATCTCTAATAACTACGTCTCACAATATAGACTATGTCCCAAGGAAGGACTAATGTAGTGACATACAAAAGATGGGCATGTGCTGCAATGTCCCCGGTTTTACAAATACTCCTAGTCACTATTTGTCTCAACTTCAACTGGCTGAATATGTGAACACTCTATGTAGTCCAAATATCTAGCACAGTAAAGGGAAGGGCAAGTTCCTAAATTTATCATGACATGCCTGTGAGATCCATGCTGGCATCTACTAAAATCATAATCTCTTATCCATCTCATAATTTCAATAACCATTTAAACGTGCATCGCTCAGATTTGACTGAGCAAAAATATGAAACACTGAGAAAATACCAAAGAAAATACTTGTCAGCTTGGATAAGGACAACCCACACACTTGGCTCAAAACAAAAATCTTTCATCTCAATTGACCAAGACATGACTCTGATACCAAACTGTAACACCCCGATTTCGGTTCACATAAGAATCAAATAAAAAATGTAATGATTGAGTCAAATCGTGTTTAAAGCTGTTAGTCGGTAAGACTCGATTGATAAAATATATCGAAATAACCTTCTTGGTGTCATGAGAATAGAAGGCATTGTTAAATATGTGCCAAAATACATCGAATATATACAAAAGTAAACAAGTAAACAACTGCGTTGAACTCAAGTGTGTTAGCATTTATCTGTCCTCCCACCAAAGTCAACTCAGGATTTGCAAAACCTACATATATTATATGAAAAACGTTAGTAACGAGTGTTACTAGTCTGAAAATAACTAGTACAAACTGATAAATGGGTATTCTATTACCTACGAAAATTTATAAAACTTCATAATTGCCTCACTCCAGGCGATAAGCAAACATACTTGAACAAGTGCCGGCACGCATGCACAACTAATATTCATATTTATACATACAACACTTATGCTCTCACATCCTCAATATTATACCTCCACAGTACTCAAGTGGCAAAAGAAACGGTTAAGTTAAAGCCACAAAATCTGGAAGTGTGTTGCGTTAGGCAGTACCCTCATACACCGCACTACCTCAGGGCTTGAAGGAGTACTAGTGCAGTCCATACATTTCTCCATACCACTCACTCTTTTATTCGTGAAATCCATAAAAATGCGCATACTTATATAATAGGTTTAGGGAAGAGGCTTGTATCATATAGTTCTAGAGCTTTAGTTCAAAAACCAGCAAGGGATCTCATCCTTCTAGTTTCATTTAACATGCGTAGAAAATACGGCTAAATGGGCTAACATCAGAGGGATGCGATAAAACACCGCCGATGCCATCCTACTTCTAAAACACGACTAAACTCGACATGCAAGGAGTCAAGCAGAGATCAAGAAAGGGAGAGGCCTACGACCTGTTGTCCAAGCTCCAAGCGTGTTTGCACATCTACAGTGAGCTTAGACTCAGAAACCTACATCAGAACCCACTGCTAAGTAAAATATTTACATCTCTATATGATGCATGCTCATGGTGTGTGCTCACACTATCAGTTCATCCTAATAAAAAGACTCCTAAATAAACCAATAACTAAACATACATTACACAAATCGAAACATAATAAAGGAAACAACTAATAAATAAATAATACACCCATGAATAAATAGATAAATAATAAAGACATATAAACAATAATAATCTAATCGTAAAATAATAATAATATAATTATACTATATAAATGTACGGCTAAACACAAGTAAATATCATATATATATATATATATTTGTGTTAGTAAACATATAAATAATTAAATAATTAAATGAATAATAATTCAATAATTAAATAAATAAATAGTTCATACTCATTATTTATAAATAATAATAATATCATAGTTACACAACACAAGAATACATAATTAACTACAAATAAATAATCACATTCACGCGAACAAGCAAATAGATAAATAAAGATATATATATATATATATATATATATATATATATATATATATATATATATAAACACACACACATAATTTAGTAAACATAAATAAGAATAATATTAATAAATAAATATATCATTAATAATAATAATTAATTATATAAACATGCATTATAATCAATAAGTACACGAATATTTAGAAATGAATAATAATAATAAATAAATATATAAAATAATAAATAAAGAGCAGTAATCATGACATCCAACATGCTAAATTATGTAAATATGCATCTAAAATAATATAAAGTTTCTCAAATTATCGAAAACGGTCCAAGAATGGACGAAAACGGTCCAAAAATGACTTGAACATGACCAAATTGCGTTGAGCAAGGCTGAGTTGAATGGGCTAAACCAACTCAGTTTGGGTTAACTAGAAAATGGGTTGGGTTGATTGAGCATACATGAACTGGATTGATAGACATGGAGATGGGATCAGAGTAGCAGACTCGGGCATGGATTGGCTGGCTGGCGCAGCCGGGCACGGCCAGGTGGACGCGAACATGGGTAGTCCGACGCTACATGAGCAAACGGGCCAGACCAAGGGCGACGGTGCCTGTTGCAGGAAAACACCGACGGCAGTGTAGCTAGGTTCGCCGCTGGTCAAGATTGGCAGGTGGTGTTAAGGTGGAGGTGCTGGTGGTGACGATTGTCCAAGTCCATCCACTGGATGGCCGGAAAACAGCCGTAAAGGCGCGGTATGCTGTCGGGTGTTGTTTGGTCGAAATAAGTAATATAATGATAAAATCGAGTATCGTCCCACAAAGAGATGAATTTCCTTAAATTAATTAAAGAAAATAAAATGAAGAATAAAACAAAATAACTGACTTAACTAAATCTAAGTAATAACTTTAAATTAAAGGCGAAGTTAAAATGATAAACTCTTTCTAGAGTCGAATTTCCCTTAAAATCAATTTAATCTTCATCAAATCTTCCTCTTATCTTTTATTCCCTCGGATTGTCGACTAGGATAATTATATGACATGGTGGCTCCCGCTCCTTCATGCTTCTATTATTTTGCCTCAATTTCTCCCTCCCGGTGATAATTGATTAATCAACAAAATAATACATTAAGATTTACCTTACAATCGCATACGGTGTTGTGTATCTCCCGACCACAACAACAAACAAGTCAAAAGACTCGTCACATGATGAATTATCAATGAGTAATCTAATTAATTTCTCCTAAAATCTAATTAAACCTCATGATCTAAGAAATAAGTGATCAATCTATTCTTAGCATTAAGAACATGATAATTCAAACAATCTGATTGAATAAAAGAGTAAGAAGTTGAAATGAATTCAATTAAATCATATTAAGTTCCATTCTTCTCTAGAACAAAATAAAATACTACTCCATAATAAAAATAGAAAATAATATAAAGAAGAAACTACTTTTTATTATGAAAAGAAAAGAATTCAAAAACTAAAACTACTTCTTTCACTACACTCTGAAGCCAAGAGATGAGATGTGATATCTCAAACAACAAATGACCACCTCTTTATAAAGAAGTGGAAATACAAGAATTCGAAAAGGTGTTTACAAATTGACGTAGTCTAATTAATTATGATATCACTTCAAGTTTCCAACTCCTCGACTCCATTGAACACCATAAATTATAGCCATTGGGTGGGGCCAAGTGTTATGACCATTTAATTCCAAAGCTTAATTTATTCATCTTTTTCTACATTAAAACACCAAAATTAAGCATATTTAATAAAATATTAATTAACCAAAAAATAAAGTAAAATATCACTTAATTAATAATGTTTATACCCGGGAAGTACAAAATCATATTAAAAACATGGGTAAATATTGTATACTTTAAACACTTAACACACCCCCAAACTTAAACTTTTGCACGTCCTGAGCAAAATATCATAACCAAGAAAATTTTACTACACAAAAATACTTAGTCCCCATTATGTTTTCATATGATTCTTAATTAAACTATCCAGAGGAAGCAAGATGTCAATCAAATTAGAAATTCTCTTTCATCAGTCACACCCAAAAGAAGACTCTACGTGTGTGTGTTTGTGTGTGTAACATAATCCATTAGCTTATTATTCTCATATGCAACCAAGAGAATACAATCAAGCACATGCTTAAATATGTTCACCTTTCGCTCTCATCTCCACTAATGTAGGCAATGCCAATTCAATGGAATCAAAAGGTCTTTATATGTTGTAACGGGGCCAGGGGCTAGGGACCAAAAATAGAATAAACAAGATAGAAAAATCAGAGGCTAATATGCACCCTAGAATTAAAAATCCCTTCTAAATTCTGGCATACATGTACAATAAATCCCTAAACAATATGACCCAAACTTCCTTAAATGTAGTATCAAGTTGACCCAATATAAGAACTAACTTTGTTTTGATTTTCCATTGACTACCTGTTGCTTTTTCTCTTTTTCTTTTATTTCAAACCAGTGGAAGACTATTGTTTCATCTTGTGTTTACTGGTGGAGGATCATTGCCTCATCTTTTTTTTTTCAATTTTCTTCTTCTTTTTTCCTTTCTTTTTCTTTTTTTTTTTTCCAAAGCAAAGTGCCAGGAAAGTCCACACTATCTACTCAATCACCACTCTATAAAACGCAATGACTTCCCCCTATACTATTCAAAGTTTCATCCTTGTTCGAATTTAGAATGAATTCAAAATACTAGGGTGCTAGGACTTAAGCAGCAAGATATATTTTCAATAAAAAGGCCAAGGCTAAAATAAGGGTAATCAAACAAATATGTATAATAAAGGCCATGAAATTGTGTACAGAGGATAATTCATATTAGGTAGGCTTAAAGAAAGGCCCAGACTCATCAAAAAGAAATGCCTATATCATTTTCCATCAACATGGCAAGCCAAATATTTTGCCTCGAAAGTCGCTAGGGCAAATTCTTAAAGTCATGACCATCATGTACAATCCTTATTGCAAAACATTCATTGAAATCATCTAAACCAAAGGATTGTGAAAATAATATAAGGTAGAGAACCAACTCTCGAATGCAATCTTTTACTCAGTTCATCCCTCATATCAATTAATCAAGTTTTCCTAAGAAAGGTAAGACTAATTCACATGTATCTATCATTGAACTAAGAGACTAAAATACCATTGCATAATAAAATTTTTATACTAAACTACACTATATATATATATATATATATATATATATATATAAATCTAAACATGAGTCGAGCATGAACAATATGCATAAAATTAAGGCATCACCCCCAAACTTAAACTAAACATTGTCCTCAAAAATAAAAATAAGGAGAAAGAAGTGAAAGAGAACTCCCTCAACCAATTAGTCGGTGGATGATTATCATGAATAACTGAATTTGCACTTGACCCATGCTACAAAATAAAAAGAAATATTAAAAAAATCTACAAATAAAAATAAACTTTTAAAATAAATCACTTGGGTTGCCTCCCAAGAAGCGCTTGGTTTAACGTCTACAGCCCGACCATCTTGATAATCTGCAAATTAGGTGGTACTTCAACTGATAGCAGCAATCTATGGCATGGTAGATCTAAGGTTTCCACATCTCTAAATCTTCTAGGCAAGATCGGTTGCGAATCTAATACTTTAACCATTTCTTCCACATCAATATCTTCTTCACAAAGAGAATTTATGGCTTTATGTAATGAATCACTCAATTGATCCCCTTTGTACATTATTTTATCAAATATTTCAATTTTTGAACAATCATATGTTTCATCCGGGCAATTCATGGATTTAAAGATGTTGAATGTGACACAATCGTTGTTTACTCTAAGTGTAAGTTTTCCAGCAGCTACGTCGATTAATGTTCTCCCAGTTGCTAAGAAACCTCTCCCAACAATGAGTGGTATATCATCATTCCTTCCTTCCATTTCAAGCACTACAAAATCTGCAGGAAAGATAAACTTGTCAACCTTTATTAAAACATCTTCAATGACTCCTTTAGGATATACCAATGATCGGTCAGCCAACTGGAGTGTGATGTTGGTAGGAGCAATATCCTTGATTCCTAACCTTTTGAAAACAGAAAAAGGCATAAGATTAATGCTAGAACCTAAGTCACATAAAGCATTACAATGAACATTTCCTCCAATTGAACATGGAATCACAAATTTTCTCGGGTCTTTTATCTTAGGAGGTAGTTTTCTTTGGAGGACAGCACTACATTCCTCTGTCATGGCTACAACTTCATTGTCATATACTCTCCTTTTCTTTGCTAGAATATCCTTCAAGTATTTTACATAACTAGGCATCTGTTCAAGTGCTTCAGCAAAAGGTATGTTAATTTGTAATTTCTTAAATATATCAAGAAATATTTTGAAATATTTTTCATCACTTTGTTTCCTCAATCTAGAAGGAAATGGTACCTTTTCTTCGACCTCATCTATAAGTACTTCATCTTTTTCTTTCCCTTTGCTTCTGAGTAAGCTAACCAATGTATTGGGTTCATGTTCGTTGTTTGGTTTTTCATCTTTTTCCTTAACTTCATTGGGTTGAACTGGTTCTTGTAAAGTAATACCACTCCGGGTTGTTACAGCTTTGCAATGCTCTTGACCATCATTCCTTGGTTGTTCTGGTTGGCTAGGAAGTACACCCTTGGGTCGCTCACTTGGTTCCTTGTTTAATTGCACCATAACTTGTTGCATAAACTGTTGTTATTGTTGTTGTTAATTCTGCATGAATTGTTGCATAGTTTGGTGCATAGAATTAAACATTTGGACTAAATCCGGTTGTTGTGGCTGAAAAGAAAGTGAAGGAGGTCGAGAATGTTGTGATAGTGGTGGTGGATTATTGGGGACAGCAGTCGATTGTGGAGAATTATTCCATGAAAAATTGGGGTTATTGCGCCAGCCCGCATTGTAGGTGTTGGAATAGGGATTGTTGTTCCTATTAAAGTTGCCTACATAGTTAACCTGATCTGCTGCACATTGACCTGTAAAATGTCCTTGTCCACACCATTCACACCTTGGCTCCACAGCCTTAACCTGTCCCTGCATATTAAGATTTTGAACTTGATTAGCTAAAACACTGACCTGAGCAGATAAAGTAGTAAGTGCATCTAATTCTAAAATTTCGGTAGTCCTCCTTGGCTGCATGGCTTCTTCTTCTATTGGTTCATGTGCTCTTCTTCCAGTGGCACACAAGTTTCTCAAAGTCCTTTCAATCTCTGGATCACAAGACAACAAGGGTGGCCACACTAATCGATGCATAAACAAATGATAACAAGGAAGAAGACAATGATATAGTTTATTTTTTCTTTTTTTTTCTTTTTCTTAAATTAGACACTAAAATCTAAAAATAAAAGAAAACCCTCAAAATTTTAATCCTAAATTAACTTAGAAAATTCGATCTCCCCGGCAATGGTGCCAAAAATTTGTTCGAATAATTTCAATATCATGCAAGTATACACAGTCGAAACAAGTAATATAATGATAAATTCGAGTATCGTCCCACAAAGAGATGAATTTCCTTAAATTAATTAAAGAAAATAAAATGAAGAACAAAACAAAAATAACTGACTTAACTAAATCTAAGTAATAACTTTAAATTAAAGGCGAAGTTAAAATGATAAAACTCGTTCTAGAGTCGAATTTCCCTTAACATCAATTTAATCTTCATCAAATCTTCCTCTTATCTTTTATTCCCTCGGATTATCGATCTAGGATAATTATATGACATGGTGGCTCCGCTCCTTCATGCTTCTATTATTTTGCCTCAATTTCTACCTCCAGTGATAATTGATTAATCAACAAAATAATGCATTAAGATCTGCCTTACAATCGCATACGGTGTTGTGTATCTTCTGACCACAATGACAAACAAGTCAAAAGACTCGTCGTATGATGAATTATCAATGACTAATCTAATTAATTTCTCCCGAAATCTAATTAAACCTCATGATCTAAGATATAGGCGATCAATCTATTCTTAGCATTTAGAACATGATAATTCAAACGATCCGATTGAATAAAAGAGTAAGAGCTTGAAATGAATTCAATTAAATCATGTTAAGTTCCATTCTTCTCTAGAACGAAATATAAGACTACTCCATAATAAAAATAGAAAATTATATAAAAATAAACTAATTTTTATTATGAAAGAGAAAGAAATTACAAAAACTAAAAATATTTTCTTTCACTAAACTGCTAAGCCCAAAGTTGAGATATGATCAACAACAAATGACCACCCATTTATATAGAAGTGGAGATACAAGAATTCGAAGAGGGTGTTCACAAATCGACGTAGTCTAATTAATTATGATATGGCTTCAAGTTCCAACTCCTTGACTCCATTGAACACCATAACTTGTAGCCATTGGGTGGGGCCAAGTGTCATGACCATTTAATTCTAAAGCTTAATTTATTCATCTTTTTCTGCATTGAAACACCAAAATTAAGCATATCTAATAAAATATTAATTAACACCAAAAAATAAAGTAAAATATCACTTAATTAATAATGTTTATACCCGGGAAGTACAAAATCATATTAAAAACATGGGTAAATATTGTATACTTTAAACACTTAACAGGTGTGACGATGTGGCAGTGACAATCACGGCCACGGCGGAGGTCAGTGTCAATCTCAAATGGAAGATCTCAGTGATGGGAAGTTGTCAGTGTGGTCGGCTTCATGAGAGGATACTCACCAACAGCGGAAAATGGCTCAAAAGGGTGGCAGCGGCAGCAATGGAAAAAGACGACAAAAACCACCGTCACCGGCGGCAACCTCTATTGCGCCTATGGCGATAGTGGGTATGAATTGATAGCTGGCCACGAGGTGCTCACGACGGTACCGATCCGGTGACTGAAGGAGGAATGGGTTCGCCCGTGGCAAGCCAAAGTGGCTGCAGTGTCAAGGTGAAAATCATGTAAAATAGTGGGGAAGTCTGGAATAAATGGGTGAAGGTAAGGCTGAGTGTGCAGCTTGGACTTGCCACGTGGCACGATCGGGCTGTTCGACAACTCGTGGCCTAGTGGGGCCCACCTATGGGTATATGCAATATACATATGTACAGAAAGCTCGGATCGAGACCATCCAAAGTCAAAACTGTCTCGAGTCCTAAAAGTGACTCAATAGGCGGGAATCAAGGTAAGACTATATCTAAGATGCATGTAAATCCCTAAGATCCCATTAGGGCAATTTGGTAGTCTGAAATCCCTAAAATGCATGTAAATAAGATACCCTCAAAAATCCCAAACGGATACTAAACATTGCAACGGCCTATAACTAAGACTAAAATCTTGGCTAACTCATAA
>JAURVB010002572.1:0-11109 GCA_033002965.1 Piper betle | reverse complement strand
CTAAAATTTGTTTGAACTCGGTTCCACCCGAATGAACCAGATATATATCATGTACAGGGTACAAATTTGGTATGGTAATTGGTACGGTATTTCAAACCATGTATATAACTTATTGGTACTTACTGAACTGCTAAGCAAAGTTTGTAACACTGCATCAAGATCATCTTCTCCTGGAACATCAATAAACAGAACAAAAGTACCAAAGTAAGGACCCTGGATGCACTAGTTAATCATATTTCCTTCAACAAACCCACTTTGCAAATACCATTTTCCTCAATAGCCTTAGAGACCATGTCTGGAGAGAAGCCCATTCCAACAAAGTGAGAGATAAATTTTGACTGTGAAGAACAAGCTGCCACTTCCTACAGGGGAAAAAAATGAAAAGGATAATTGAACTTATTGAAACGACGGTCACTAAACAAACTGACATGTCAGTACTATGATAGCAATTATCACTACTCAATCAACATGTCAGTCAAATGTTAGTAGTGTCAAGTCCGGTTGTGCATTGGGAACATTCCAAAATTTATACTTCAAAATTTCTACAAGCTTCCAAAGTGCATTACCTTTCCCATTTCTTGAAAAGGTAACGGAGCCATGTTCCCAGTGGCAGAGGTTGCTTCATTTGTCTCATCCTCGTCGTCAGTCCAATGTAAATCGGAATCATCCTCACTATCATCTCCTCCTCCCTAAAAAGCCAACAAAATGTTCAGAATTTAAACAAAAGTAAATAACTAGGATATTCAAAGGATAATGATGTTTCCTAGGGGTGAAATTGATAATCTTAATAATTTTTTTTTTGGGTAGATACAGAAAGTTAAGGTTAGTTTTCTTTTGCAACTATTAGAACTAACCAACTCAGATCATTAGCCACAATTAAAAGATAAATCAAAAGCACGCAAGCAATCACCAATGCTTACCATTCCGCTATAACAGATAACAATTCAGGATGACATCCAGCAGCAGCAACCGGCAGCGAATATAGCAAGAATGCACAAAGCCACTGAGAATCGTGCAACACAAAGAAAAAGATTAAACAATAATCATCACTAGTACAAAAATCTAACACATGCATGAACTAAAAATCATGGTTTTCCTTCCCGCGTCCGGTCTCGAGAGGTGTCCAAGAAGAACACCACCCCCAGAGAAGGGAGAAGGTGATGAACGGGGAAAGTAGGGGAGGGAGAAGGAAAGCGACGATGGGGAGGGATAGACGACCAGGCGAGCGGAGCGGTCGGCAGCGAGGGAAGGTAGAAGGCGGGCCGCGGCCGGCGGCCGGCGGCTGGGGATGGGGAGGCAGACCGGAGAACGGGTCCCGGCGAGCGGTACCCGATCCGACCAAACCTCGGTAAGGTTTTAAATAATTAATAATAATTTTTAGTTCAAGATTGAATAATACTCAATTATATTATAAATAACAAGTTAAATATGATGAATAATTAAGTTTATCTATAAGTTTAGATGAAATTTTAAATATGTTTAAATAACATCCGATGGAAAAAGAAGAAGGGAGAAGTATATTATGTAACACTGCATTTCGGCTCACCCGTGAACCGACCTGAAAATGTCACCGGCGACCGAACCGTTCGCTAATCTACTGGGTTCGGTTAAGCCGACCCGGATCTGCCCTCGGTGTCTCAAGATGGAGATGCAAATATGAAATGCATGGATGGGATGCGTGGGTTCTAACGTAGTCCTACATGCATGCTATGATGTGCAAGCAAAACAAAACCATGCAACAACAAGAAATTTTAATTAAAAATTCATTAATTTTTACAGAAAAACGGACAGAATCTCCCCTAAAAGTGCAATAGGGGCCAACCTGTCCACAACAAGGGTATATAAATATTTTATCAAAATACGATAAAACATGACAATCTACCGTAGCATTCATCATTATCTCATTTGTTTTCATCTGAGCCGAGTCTGAACTCCAAGGCTTCCTACTCATTCACAATTATCCGTTCGTTTCATAATAAGCAATTCATCAAGACAAAAACATCCTAATTATCATTCACACAGCATTAACACACCATCATTATACATTACACGCGGTAGGTACATGTGTGCGCGGTTCCGTGCTGCTCCTCCGCAGTCCCGACAGCTTTCATCCCTCGCATTTCTCACCTACATATATATAGAAAAACGTCAGCAACGGGTGTCACTGGTCCGGAAATAACTAATATCAAACTGGAACATGAGAGCAAACTCTCATGGAAAGCAAACCATCATATATATCTTCCTCAAGAACTCTCATAAGGGCAACTACAGAGGAGCCGTCGAGCAGCTGACTCAACAGCATCCCGATCTATCTGGTACTGTGCCGCTCACGACACTTCTTTTTCAGTACTTCACGTAAAACTTTTATCCTAAGCCCTCTCCGAACCTCCATATCTCTCCTGGCCTTGAGCACGTAGGCCGAGTACTCTCAGACAGTCGCCTTTAGTACCCTTTGAACCACAAGTCCGGACATGCGCTGTACTAAACAGTACCCGTAAACCTCCACGTCCTCCGGGTGTGAGGAACTCAAACGCGGAGTTGTCAGGATCCCTCGGGAATGGAACAGTCCGCTGGCACTAATCCAGAGCCCACTTTGACTGTCACGGCATCCGCTCATGGTACGTGCAAGTCGATTCATCTCCTCTTGTCTCACTGAAAACTCGATAAAATTATTTATAGGGCTGGGTCGGGATTTATTATAATAGGCCCGAAGGCAACTTGAGGTGGATCTTATTTTCGAAAACAAGCTCGAGGGATCTCATCCTCGAGGGTTATTAATCCAGAAAATTGTTGGCTAAATGGCCCGAGTTAAGTGGGATCCGATAAAACGCCACTTAACTCGTCCTGCACATGATAAATCAAATACACAATAGAGTAGCGTAAAAACAGAGAACGAGTCCTAAACGGACCTGGTAGAAGCTCCAAACGGGTCCACGCGCCTAGGCGGCGAGCTCCTACACCGTACCTACACAATCAAGCTAAAAGCTAACGCCCGCATGATGAATCACACATCCTATAGCATGCACACACAATCAACGCAATCACGCATCAATCATCACACATTCATCCTAAGTCAATCCTAGTGAGTTTTCAATCTACGTCTCATGAAATCAGGGTAATTAATTAGTTCACCTAATTAATTCCTTACTTTTCCATTTTAACACTCATCAATCAACCAATTTCATAATTTTTATTAAATTACACACAAACATACAGACACGTCAAAAACACAAAAATTCATCTAATTATCTAGTCTAGCATGCTTCCCTAATAATTACAAAACTTAAGAATTTACGTCGGAGTAATTTATACCTCGCGTCGTCGAAAATCGGCGACGGCTAGGGTTTCCGTTTCGTGGCTCGAAACTCGAATTCGGCACCTAGCGGCGTCCGAAGTCCGATCGGATTCGACCGGGTGCGTTCGGCGGATGATCCGGCGAATTTCCCACGAATCCAATTTTTCGGCGGTTCCGGCGGTTTTGGCAAGTGTCGGCGGCTTTCCGGCAGATTTCGGCGGTTTTCCGGCGATGATTCTGGATGGGGCAATCAGGGGGTCTATCGGCACCAGCTCGACGAGCTTGGTCCGATGGTGGTGTCAAACAGGGTAGCCGGGGCGGCGATGGCTGTCAGCGGCGGCGTCGAAAACGGGCGACGGCGACGGCGTGCTCCGATCGGGGCTACGGCCGGCCTCGACGGCGGTCGGGATGATGGGGGAAATGTCGGCGAGGTCAAGGTGGTGGTCGTCGGGGTCACGGCGGTGACGGCGTGGCCCGGACGGCGGCGAATCGACAAGGGGGGAGTCGCGGCTTGTGGGGCGATTCCGGCGTCGTGGCGGCAAGACGGTGGCCTGGGTGGGTCGTGGCGGCACGATGACTGCACGACAGGGTGGGGCGGCGTTGATCGGCGGCTGTACGGCATTGGCTGTAACACCCCGTTTCGGCTCACCCGTGAACCGACCCGGAAATGTCACCGGCGACCGAACCGTTCGCTAATCTACTCGATTCGGTTAAGCCGACCAGGATCTACTCTCGGCGTTTCAAGATGGAGATGCAAATGTGAAATGCATGAATGGGAACAATTGGGTTCTAACGCGGTCCTACATGCATGCTATGATGTACAAGCAAAATAAGACAAAACAACAAATGCGAAACCAAAAGAAAATATATACTATTTTATAAAAATACGATAACACATAATAATCTACCATGACATACAATCATTATCTCATTCATTTTTACCTGAGCCGAGTCTGAACTCCAAGGCTCCCTACTCATTCATATTTATCAGTTCGTTTCATAACAAGTAATTCACTCAAGCAAACACATCAAAATTATCATTCACGTAGCAATAACACACCGTCATTATAGATTACACGCGGCAGGTACATGTGTGCGCGGTTCCGTGCTGCTCCTCCGCAGTCCCGACAGCTTTCATCGCTCGCATTTCTCACCTACATATATATAGAAAAACCGTCAGTAACGAGTGTTACCGGCCCGGAAAATAACTAATATCAATCTGGCACAGGAGAGCAAACTCTCCTGTTGAAAGAAAACCATATACTTCCTCAAGAACTCTCATCAGGGCACATACAGGAGCCGTCGCCCTCGGGTCGACAGCGTCCCCTATCTTTCACATTCTCATGCCTCGGCCATTTCTCTATTGCTTCTCGCGTCAAATCTCATTCCTTTCCGCCCTCTGCACCTTCCATATTACTCCTGGCCTTGAGCACGAAGGCCGAGTACTCTCAGGCAGTCGCCTTCAGTACCCTTTGAAACCACAAGTCTAGACATGCGCTGCAATGCAGTACCCGTGAACCTCCACACTTCTCCGGGTTTGAGGAACTCAAAGGTGGAGTTGTCAGGATCCCTCGGGAATGAAACGGCCCGCACACCATTCCAGAGCCCACTGTCGACACACACGTGCCCGCTCGCGTAGCACGGTAGTCGGATTTCCCTCATTCAGTCTCTCACAAAAACACGAAAACTATACATATATATAGGTCTGGGTTGGGATTTATACAATAGGCCCGAAGGCAACGTGAGCTGGATCTGAAGTTCGAAAACAAACTCGAGGGATCTCATCCTCGAGGGTTATTAATCCGGAAAATCGTTGGCTAAATGGCCCGAGTTAAGTGGGATTCGATAAAACGCCACTTAACTCGTCCTGCACATAATAAATCAAATACACAAGAGAGTAGCGTAAATCAGAGAACGAGTCCTAAACGGACCTGGTAGAAGCTCCAAACGGGTCCACGCGCCTAGGCGGCGAGCTCCTACACCGTACCTACACAATCAAGCTAAAAACTAACGCCCGCATGATGAATCACACATCCTATAGCATGCACACACAATCAACACAATCACGCATCAATCAACACACATCAACCTATATCAATTCTAGCAAGTCTACTTAGGCTAGTTTGCATTAGATCATGATCATTACCTAGTTACCCTAATTAGTTTCTTAGCCTCCATTTTTAACACCACTCAATCAAACAAATTTCATATTTTATCCTTAATCAAATCTACATTTAAATATATATATATATATATTTATAACACACACACAAATCCTGGCATGCAATTCTAATAACCAATACTTTCTAAATAATTAAATTAAAATAAATTATACCTCGCGTCGTCGAAAATCGGCGACGGCTAGGGTTTCCGTTTCGTGGCTCGAAACTCGAATTCGGCACCTAGCGGCGTCCGAAGTCCGATCAGATTGGACCGAGGTGCGTTCGGCGGATGATCCGGCGAATTTCCCACGAATCCAATTTTCTGGCGGTTCCGGCGGTTTTCGGTGAGTGTCGGCGGTTTTCCGGCGGATTCCGACGGTTTTCCGGCGATGATTCGGGACGGGGCAATCAGGGGGTCTATCGGCACCAGCTCGACGAGCTTGGTCCGATGGTGGTGTCAAACAAGGCAGCCGAGGCGGCGATGGCCGTCGACGGCAGTGTCGAAAATGGGCGGCGGTGGCGGCGTGCTCCGATCGGGGCTGCGGCCGGCCTCGACGGCGGTCGGGATGGTGGGGGAAACGTCGGCGACGGCGAGGGGGTGGTCGTCGGGGCCACAACGGCGGCGGCGCGGCCCAGACGGCGGCGGAATCCGGCTCGAAGTGGCGGCGGCCGAGGTGGTTTCGTGGGGCGATTCCGGCGTCGTGGCGGCGAGACGGTGGCCGGGGTGGGTCGTGGCGGCACGAGCGACGGCACGGCGGGGCGGGGCGGCGTTGATCGGCGGTTGTACGACGTCAGCGGCGGTGGCAGCACGCGGCAGTGGCGGCGGCAAGGGTTTGGGGTGAAGAAGGGTCGGGAGGGAGAAAAATACCCTCAATGGCAGTTTCGTAAATAAGTATTGACTCGATTCCTACTCGAGTCAAAATAATAACTAGTTCGTAATAAATTCTAAAAAAAAATCTAGAAAAATATGGAAAATTTCCATAAAATAAAACAAACACAACAACATCCAAATGACATGCTCTATAACTAATAACCCACCTGAATATAATCCAACGCGTCCTAACGCATTATTCGGCCTAAAACTATTTCTTCGATCAAACATATAAAAAGAAAAAAATACTGCATACTTTCATATATTCTGATAACTCATTTCTCACCATCTTCTCGACGTTATCATCATATATTCAGGTACACCTGACTCTCATCGCTCATAACTCACGGCTGGTCTCAACTAAGCACGCGGTTCATGAAACTGACTCGACTCGAACCAACGGTCGAACCTACTGGTTTGGTAACGTAAAACCCTGACTCGAGTCACGGGTTTTACATTGGCAGCGGTGGCGACCACAGTGGGCGGCGGTGGTAGGGTTTGGTTGAGGAAGTGTCTGGAGGGAGAAAAACACCCCTAGTGGCACACTCGTAAATAAGTATTGACTCGATTCCTACTCGAGTCAAAATAATAACTAGTTTGTAATAAATTCAAAAAAAAATCTAGAAAAATATGGAAAAATCTCATAAAATAAAACAAACACAATAACATCCAAATGACATGCTATATAACTAAAAACCCACCCGAATACCATCTAACGTGTCCTAATGCGTTATTCAGCCTAAATTAATTCTACGATCACAACATAAAAAAAATAAAATCATCAACTGTATACTCTCATATCTACTGATAACTCAGTCTGCTGATACGTATCTGATGCTATCATCAATACTTGGGTATACAAGAACCCTTATAACACGTGCACACGGTCGGCCTCGACCCCACACACGTGTTCTGAAAACTGAACCAACTCGGACCACGATTGAATCGACCGGTTAACGATTATAAAACCTTGATTTGAGTCGCAGGTTTTACATATTATATATTAATTAATTGTTATATTATATTATATATATACATTAATTAAATAACTATTATATTATACTATTTTAAAATAAAATTTTATTTTTATCTTGTTAAATAATGAGATAGATAATAAATACATATATTTTAACAATAAATTCTAATTTTATAGATTAATTTTTATTTTTATCTCATCTTAAATGATAATCAGATAATAAGTTATAAATAAATTATAATTTTAAAGATAAACAAAATTATAATTTATTTCATTTTTATTTTGTGTTTGTTATATTTTGATTGACCAATTTTCTTATTTTAATCTCAAACCAATATTGAATTCTATTTTTATTAATAAGAGATGGTATACGAGTATATATATATATTACATATAATTCATTTAATAGTATATTAACTACATGTTATTTGTACATATTAATTATTTTTATGAATATTTTATACATCTAAAATATATTATTTTACATTTAAATAAACATTATTTCAAATATATAGAAAATTATTTTATTTTTATAATAATATGAGTAATTTTATATAATAATTCACTTGAAAATATAATGTACTATTGTTAACGTTTGTTATAAATATTTTTGTATAAATTATCTACTGTCGTTATTTTTTTCTTGAATTAACATCAAAATTTAATATAATATTTTTATATGCATAATTTAATGTAATTATCTAAATTATTTACTATATAGACTTAAGTTTGACTCTTAATATATTGTTAGTCTTAATTGTTTTTGTTTTACTAAATAATACTAATTTATAAATTATAATAAAAATAAACTAGAAGATAGATATTATGAAATCCAAAAGGGTATTTAGGTTAATGAATCATGTTCGCCTTTTAGCCATAGTTGCATAAATCAAAATTGAAATCAATATCAGATTTCAAATGAGTTACTTAATCGGACCGATTCACATAAAAAATCAATAAAGAATCAGTTCAGTTGAATCTCTCTAAATCAATCTCATACAAAAATTTGACAACCCATAACATAAATACATAAAATAAAATTTAGTCTATTTTCTAGACACATACATAAGTTTATAGTTTAATACAAGCATAACGTTTATGATATTTTTTCATATTTTTTGGGACTTTTTTTAATTATTTATAGTTAGTTATTATTTTTTATTCGTGTCTAATATTTTTAATTACGAAAATATCACCCACCGTTTATTTCCCCTGATTCACTTTCTCTTGATGCGTCCTCGCCACCAATCGTCGCTCCACCCCATCGCCGCCACCATTATTCCCCTGCCTCAGTCTAGCCTACCCCCTTCCCTGCCGCCCAGTTCGCCCCGCCCTCTCTACCAGCCGCCCCATAGCCCAGTTTGCCCTGTCCCTGATCCTCCCTCCCCTTACTATCACTAACCCCTATTGCTACCCCCACCCGCCCACATTGCCACAGCAGCCAATCGCCATCGCTCGCCGCCATTCCCCTGCCCATATCTAGTTTTTTTAAAATTTCACTTTTACCCATATTTAATAGATTTATTAATTACCATTTTAGGGTATTTTTGTCATTTAGTTACAGATTTAAATCAGCGGATTTTGGGTATAGCGGTTCATTATTTTTTTTTAATCGGACACCAACTGAGCCGATTTAAATTGGCAAATTCCGAATAAAATTAGCTAATTTTTGCAACCCAACTTTTAGCCGGTTGATTTTGCACTCGATGATAATTAAACATTGTGCTCGCTAAAATTGTTTAACTTGACCATCTGCGAAAAGTTGAGATCCTGTAGTAATTGCTCTCACTGCTAAAGTGATACGAAAATTTTTAATCGAAGAAAAAAACAAGGACAATGAATTATGGAGAGGACAATAGTAGAAAGATGCAATGGGTAATGGCTAAATTTGCTACTATAACACGGTCAAACAAAAAACAAGGATATTTATAATTAACATAATAATAATAATATTAATATTATTATTATTATTGTTCGTGTTTAAAATAACTGAGTTTCGTTACCTTAAATAAAAATAAAGATCATGTAACGAGTCGCGTTAAGTATTTTATTTATTTATTTGTTATTATTAATTAACATATTAATGATGATGATGATTAATAATACATAGAGGGTTAATACACAGACTAGATCATTACCGCCCTACAGCCCGCCGGGTTCCTTCCCCTCCGCCGCCTTCTGGCCGCCGCTGGCTGCCACCCTCCCTTCCCCATGGAACTCGATTGCCTGGACGACGATTTTCTTGAACAAGCCGACCAAAAACGGTGAGTTTCATCTCCTACCCATTACCTAATTTTGCTTAATCCGTGCAATTTCGTCCATGTGCTGTATCTGTTTCTCGTTGTCTTGTTCACTGCTTTGTGTAGATTTATGATGGTTTGTGTTGGAATAAATGTAGTGAGGGCGGCGGGCAAGTTCCGGCCGAAGTCGAAATTTGGGCCCAAGAGCGCAAACAAGCCGTCTCAATCGGCTACGGTTGAGCCCCAAAACGAAGACGGCAAGACCGTGCGAACAGAGAATACGTCTTCCGATGGGCGGGACGATGTTGGGCAGATGCCACTTGAGGTGACTGTTTTTTGTCGGGGTTGATTTGTTTCTTCAGTTGTTGCATTGTTGTATAATGTTTTGAACAATGTACGGGGAAACTTAGGTGACGTTTGATGTGAAATCTGGATCTTCACTGCTGAAAAGGTGTGAATTGTTGCGGGCGAATCGTGAAAATTCGAGCGAAGAGGTGAAGACTACTGATAGTTCTGTTTTTATTGATTTTCCGTGTTGGTTTCGAGAATTATTAGGTGTTTATTAATGTTTACCGGTCGTTTGCTCCAGCAATGCATGACAATCTGTGTAGGGTTGTGACTTTTTTTGTGGTAATATTTAGATCTCACAGTTATATTATTCATGCTTACTTTCTAAATATGAAGTATGATATTCATTGAATTGGATTTATTAATAAAAGCTCTGAAAATTGATGGCAATACGTGAAATTCGAGCAAAGAGATGAAGACTAGTCATAGCTTTTTCATTTGGTTTTTACACGTTGGTTTCAAGAATTATTATGTGTTTATTCATATTTAACAGTCATTTATCCCTGTAATGTATGACAATATATGTAGAATTGTGGCTTTTTTCTTGTAATATTTAGATCTCGCAATACTATTAGACATACTTACTCTTTAATATAAAGTATAATATCTGTTAAATTGCATTTCTTATTCTATTATTCTTACTTAATTTGAATGACCAAAAGAGAACAAGCAGGACAATAGTCTGAGGAATGTGGCGAACTAAGTTGTGTTTCTCAGAGATGCATGGATTATTATGGACAGTTATTCTTTGTTATATAGTATAATAAAGTAAATAGTTAGATTTCTTTCAGGTTGAGCTTTTGTCTGCTGGTGGTGATGATCTCTCCTTCCACTCAATCTATTGGTAATTTTCCCAACTATTTTGTTCAAGGTGGTTTTTTTATCAAAGTATTAACTAAGAAGGCATCAACTTATCCTGTTTTGTGCTTTGGAAAGGAATGGATTTTGATTCTCTGCCACCTGCTTGTCAAGTCGAGGTTTTGAGTGAACAATCAGTTGGAAGTACCTTTTCTTTGAAAGCTGTTATAAACGAACCTTGTGATCCATCAACCACATCGATGCCTGCTTCCCATGATGGCGTTGTTTTAGTTGATGAATATATGGATAATGAACATTTGTGTATACAGGTATCCTTGTTTCACACGTATGGTTTGTAGGCATTCTTTCTTTATCTACTGTCAGCAATCTTTATATTTTCTGCTTCTTATCCCAGGATG
>JAURVB010002569.1:0-19920 GCA_033002965.1 Piper betle | reverse complement strand
CAAAACCACAAAAGAGCGGAGATTTAACGTGGAAAACCCTCTTTCAATCGAGATTCAAAAACCACAGGCAACAACGAACAATTCAGTACTTCAACCAAAGATTATGGTCATCAAATATATAGAGATGTACAAGAAGATTACTCACACACCCTATACTGTTGAGATTACAAGATTTCACTCTCTCTCAATACTCCGTATAAGATAAACTCATGAATATTTTTCCTCTTTTTTTATCTCTATATCTCTCCCTATCTCTCTTTTTCTTGTCTTTTCTTCTGCTTGTCTTACCCCCTTCAGAATGAGGCAAATGAAGCTCAATTTATAGAGAAGCTTTGAGACCCTTCAATCTCCATGGAACAACTAACAGCCACTTCTGTTAATATTCCGAGATTTCTTTAGTATTCCAAGTGTGACAATGAACTACATATCATTAATACAATTACACATATTAACACTTTATGTAGTATTTTGATTTATAAGTAATTATTTAAGTTAATAGGTAAATATATTAGTTATATTGCAGGTTGATTTATTATTTATTCTCATTGATTATCATATAACAAATATTTTGGTTTATTGATACAGATCAATTTGTTATCAAGAAGGCAAGAATGAATGTAATTTTGGAGGGCATATCTCAGCGAACTAGTTTTCTACGTCATAAAACTTACAGCATGAGTCAGGACCAAACAAGTTCTACACGTAGGGAACATCTTCAAATTCACAAACTGGTCACACCATGAAGTGTAATTTTCATTCTCGTACATGCCCCATCATCTGAACTCTCTCTTATAATAGTTTTGGTATTACAGACCTTTATTGTTCACGTTGGATACAATTTCTTTGATAATTTATTTTTTGTATTATCACAGATGAGTATTTAGTTGTCCAAAATCCTATAACGAGTAGCAATTTTCTCATATATTTATTTAGTAGGTGGGTAATGTAAGGAGTGTTTGCTACATCATGATAAATAAACATCAAACAAGTTCTATAAGTTATCAAACTTGCAGCTTGAGTTAACAGCAAACAAGTTCTACACATAGGGCAACATCTTCAAATTCACAAAATGGCATGTTTAATTTCTACGTTTTGCTCATGAATAGGAAAGTTGCATTATGACATTATGTCATATATATATTTGACAATGTTATTTTTAATAACGACAGCGACTGCTAAATCATCAAATAGAGGTCGGCCAAGGGGAAAATATTGTGATAAGAAACTACATCATAATAAGTATGATGCAGGTGGAGCCTTTGTAGCTGGTTGATGTATCTCATTGTAGTTGTAGGAGATCATGTTGAGTTTTCGTCATTGATTGTGAGAGCTGAAAGAGAATGTTAGCTTCTTGATAGTTGTCCTTTTAGAAAATAACCGACAGAAATACAAGAGCATGTTATTCCATATATTCAGGTAAAATGTCAATGAGTAATTATTTTATATTATATTTGAACCTTTATCCTAATATTTTTGTGTCTCTTGTAGCGCACTTTCTCATTCAAACCTTATTTAGATCAAGAGATGAATGAGTGTAAGAAGCAAAATTTTGAGCGTTATGTGGATATTATGATTGTTAAGCATGTTGGGCACCTTTGAAAGAATCGTATGTGTATATTGAGTAGAGGATTAAAGTTATGTTATGATCAAATGAGATGATATTGTTGAAGCATCAACACATAGCTGATGAAGAACAGGATGGATTCATCCAAAATGTAGCCTCACCAGATTTCAGGGTTAATACTATAGTTATTATAATGTTTATTATGTTGATTTGTCATCGTGTTCAATATTATATATATTGAATAATGATATTCTGAGTTAGGGAGGAATACCAATGCTAGTCAGCTTTATTAGTGGTCTCACTTTTTATGCACAAGTGAAATACTCAAAGGTAAGAATTTTTTCGGTAACAAGGACAACGTTAAGTAGTGTAGGAATGATTTGATTGGAAGTTTCATTCTTAAATGTTGCCCATATAGGGTTCAATTGGAAGTTTTAATCTTAAATGATAGTATCCAGGTATTTTGTTTTAATTAAGATGCTATTAACATGTTTAATTCCATATTGTTTGTGAATGACACATGAGCTTTTTTTTGTTAGTCATACTTCATTTATATCATTTTAATTTATAGTGATTTTTTTCTTGGAAACATAGCAATAATACCAACCTTGGCGTGATTGGATTATGGAGAAAAACACAGAAAAAAATAACACTTGGAAGTCACAAGATGCGAAAGAAAAATATGTAAACAACTATGCTACTTAATTTACTTTTTATATTATTTTTCAAATATTTAATATTTTTTATGTTCATTTTATCTTGAGTAAAAAACGTGTGCTATTCTGGATGAGGCAATGAGATAGAGCTACTTCCAGATTGTGATGGAGCAAGTACTTAGTTTTTGGTGAGGAAATATTTGTGTGGAATGGGATGGGTTTATTTCCACAATTTTCTAAAACTGGCTTGACTATATCATTAGCTTCGTCAGTGGTGAGGTTGTATCATTACGAGTTGAATTAGATGGGACAACTGTGCAATACAAAGAGGAAATTGAAGTTATGAAAATTAAACATGAAATTTAATTTACATGCTCTCCATGAGAGGGTCGGTTTTTTCTTTTGACAAATTGGGCGTTGATGTATAAACTACCAATTAAGTGATGCATAAACTTATATTTTTGTTAAGATAATACAACAATTAAGTTTGTATGATGAGTGTATAGTATATTTATGTATTTTGATTATGGGATTGTTTATATTTTCTATGATTAATTTTAATTTTAATCATTTTATTCAATCAATTATTCAATTTAAATCAGTTTAATATAAAAATGTTAAACAAAATTTTAATTATATTATTTAAATTTTTATATAAATATGCTTAATATTCTTAAGCGATACTATTTTAGCTCCGTATTTGATATTTTAAGTGAGACCTGTTGCTGATGTCACTTTAAAAGTACTTAACTAATGCCGCCGCCTACTTAAGAGTGCAGTGCCAATATTTATATGAGTGACGACCGCCATGAGCGCCCGTGCCCCTAAGTCTAAAAACTGCTATATTTATAATTTACCTGCAGCTTATGTCATGTTTCTTGTAGTAGGTAAGGATGGTGAATAAGGCGGCTATAACTACTAGCCATGGTTGTAAAAATTGTAATCGAAATCGGAATCGGTTTTTGAAAGAATCAGAATCAGAATTAGAATCGGTCTAAATCGGACAGAAATCAATTCAGTTGAATCGGCCTGAATTGGTCCTGTACAAAAATTTTAACTTAGTCAAAATTAGTGGGTTATTAATATATAATGTCATTTAAATGTAATTTTTATGTTATAATGTGTATTATATTTTATGATATTTTTTTGGATTTTTAAATTTATTTGAAGTTAGTTATTATTTTTGATCCGAATCAGAGTTAAGTCAACTTTTAATTACGAGAATGCCACTTATATTTCATCCCTCGTTCTCCCCTGCCACTACCCATGTACCCTCCCCTGATGGCCGCCACCGCGGCTGCCCCGCCCCGCCCCGCCTCCTTGTCACCTCCCGCCCACCCCCTCCCTCGCCCCTGTCCTGCTCCGTTGCCGCCCTCGCCGCCATGTTGCCCTGTCGCCCCCCTCCTCGCCTCCCACCCTCGAAGCCGCCCTTGCAGCCGGGTCGTCCCCGCCCAGTCGCTCCATCACCACTCCCGCCTAGTCCCCTGTCGCCTGCCCTCCCCACCCTCGCCGCCCCATCCCCCACGCCATTGCCCCCCAGCCCCTCCCCCCCGATTGCTCATCAGCCTTCCAGCCCGCCGGCCAAAATCGGCCCGAATCGGGTGAAATCGGCTCGGAATCGGTTAATTCACGTGGTTTTTTAAATTTGATCATCGCCGATTCGATTTAAATCGGCCAAGTCCGAGTGAAATCGACCGATTTATGCATCACTGGATGAGATAGAGCTCGAGCAACTCTCTTTTTATTATTAAGAGCTGTTGGGCTTTGTCAAGCGCAGCACATATTTTTTTATTGTTGGGCTTTGGCTGGCCTCGCCGAAGCCCAACAGAAATCCAATACATCGGCTCTCAAAAAGAGAGCTGTTGGGTCTCCCAATGGCTCTAACAGCTCTCTTTTGAGAGCGGTTGGGCTCCAACGGCCATCATGGAAAATTTTTAATTTTTTTAACATACACTCTATAAATAGTGGTAGTTCCTAAGAATGTTTTTACTCAAAACTCTCTCAATCTCTCAAACTAAAAAATTCTTATTCTTTCAAATCTCCAAAATTTTATTTTTAAATGGTAACATCTCCCTGCTGCGGCTGGCCAAATTATTAACGAGTTCGACTATGAAGACTATCCTAAATTCAATTTAAGACCGAATGATGTTATACCTCATTATCCGCAGCATAATGGTGGTAATGTCAAAGCTTGAACACCCTCGATTAAGGTCAAGGCAAAGCAAAAACTTTCTACCTATTGTGGATGAAGTAACAAAAAAAGCAAAAGCAAAATGTAAGTATTGTCCCGACTCTTTTAGCTATTGTTCAAAGTAGTACTTTTTCTATCACTTGGCATGGTAAAAAATATGCTCCAAAAAAAGCGTAAATGATCCTAAACAAAGTAGGTTATTTATAACAGGGAGCGTTATTGATATTGATAGTTCTTATTCTAATTTAAATTTCATTGAGTTAAAATCTAAAATGATGAAAATTATTATTTGTATGAAATTACCGTTCAGTTTTGCCGAAAATAGGTGCTTTGCCAAGTTTTGTTAATATCTCAATTCAAGATATCCTCAAAACATGAGTCGAGGTGTTGTTATAAAACATTATGATTCTTTTTAAGTGGAGATTTTAAACCTTTTTAATTCTTACAAAGGTTTTTTCTTTTACGCCAGACATGTGGACGAGTAAACATCTTGCTTATATTGGTATTTGTGAATATTTTATCGATGATAATTGGATTTTACGAAAGAGACTTATCGCTTTTAAAATGTTAGAACATTTGCATTCCCGTGTTAACATGGCCAAGTTATTTTTAGAGCTTTTGTGAGGTTTAAATATTTATTATCAAATTTTAAGTATAACATTAGATAATGCTTCGAATAATGATAAAATTATAGATACTATTGTTAGATGTGTTAGGTTACATTTTCCTAATATTTTTCATATTAGATGTAGTGTTCATATTATTAATTTAATCGTTTGAGGCTTAAATTAAGTGATGAGTATATTGATAGGCTTAGGTATGTTTTGCTTCATATTAATGCCAGTGGTCCTAAGATTTAAAGTTATAAACAAATTTACAAAGATAATAGATTAACACAATATAGGTGGAATAGTACTTACCGAAAGCCAAAATCAATTGATGGTTATGAAGATGCATTATTTTCATGGGTTGAAATTTATTGTAGGAGCTATGCAACTACTCTAGATAGGTTTTATTTTTTTGTTTCTAGACTTATTATGATGGAATTTTTAAAAGTTTTTTTATGATGTGATTCAAGAACTTTCGTGAACTTATTAATGCACTTTTCATTTATTTATTCATAATATATTTAAAATAACATCACAATTTGCAAAATATAGAGATCATGAAATTGTTGTATATATTTATTGTTAGCATAGAGGAAAATATTAAACAATATTAAAAATCAATATGTTTGTTTCTTTTATTAGCATTGGCAATGGACGTTAGATTAAAGCTTAAAGGTGTATTGTTTAGTATAAAATAATTTTATTTGAACATGTGCATTAATGAAAATGAAAATGATGTAATTAGGGAAAAAGATGATCAAGATGGTTTAGAAAAAAATGTACAAGGCCTATGATAAAAAAATAGCATTATAGAAGTTTAGCTCGTCCATCCTCTTTGGGTGTATCAAGTACAAGCATTCAACTTTCTTTTTTCAATGTGGGATAAAAAGAAGGGACCGTGACCGACACAAATGACTTAGAGTGCTATATTCTTGATCGAGTACTCTTTCGACCGGAGGAAAGGGCCAACTTCAATGCTTTAAAATAGTGGAAAGCCAATTTAACTGCTTTTCTCGTTCTTGTAACATGGCAAAGTTCTTGTTAACACCACCTATGTCAACTATAATGGTGGAGACAATGTTTAGCACAAGTGATCAGGTTATAAAAAAAGATTGAAAGAGATTGGCTCTAGATACTGTTAAAGCTACGATGTCCCCCCTAGATGGTTGGTTTCATAAGAAGAATGAGTAACCTATCCCAACTTTGCCAACTAAACGATATTGTTAAAGATTTTATTTATTTTTAAATTAAAGGTGATAATTAATGTAATTTTTTATAGATTAAAATTATACGTGATTATACGTAAGTTTGCAGGTGTTAACTTAATTGGGAGCACTTATACTATTATGATACAATTTTAGCCAAATTTTTTTCTCTACTATATAAATTATAATTTTTTAAAATTATTCATTGTCTCAGTAAAAATTCACCAAAAATAAAAAATAATAAAATATATTTATCAAAAAATCCTTTAAAATGTTGATAATCTTGAACATGGCTCGCTCGCCGATACTCCTAGGTGGGTGTCGCTTATGTCCTGTTTCTTGGTAGTGCGCCGTGGCCACTCCTGGCTGTGACGTATGGAGGTTAGTATGTTACGGGCGTTTGGATTGGACATGTACGCGATGAGATCACTGTGGAGGCCACTGAGGTACAGGTGTTTGGATTGGTGGAGGGTGATGGAGGCCGTGTGCGTGAAGTAATTGTTTTTGGATTTGGTGGAGGGTGATGGAGGCCGTGTGCGTGAAGTAAGGGTGATGGAGGCCGTGTGCGTGAAGTAATTGTTTTTGGATTTGGTGGAGGGTGAGGGAGGCCGTGTGCGTGAAGTAACTGTTTGATCAAGAGGGTGAGCTCAAATTATGCAACGACGAGTGTGTGCTAGGCAGAAGTTGTTTAGAGGGTACAGTGATTATGTGTACGTAAATGACTCCGTGATTATGTGTATGCAAATATTGACTCCATCTTGAGTTATAATATCATGTTTGAACTCTTTCAAAACAACTAAACCGAATGGCAAGAATGAAAAAATTAAAAAATCTTCTTACATACAAATTCGATCAGCTTCTGCCTACACGGATACAAAATGTTGGACCGCAAGACCCAAACATTTTGGGTGAACTTGCTCATCACGACTAAACGTTCCATGGGCCTATAACCGTGATCCCGGTGGTTCCCCCTTGGAGGGATTAAATCCCTTATTCTTAGTTGTGTTTGGCTAAAATAATAACAAGTAATACTAAAATAATTATGAACAATAAACAAATTAAGAACATCAATTTTACGTGAAAAACGTTTAAGATTGAACAGAAAAAAATCACGACTCAAATCAAAATTATTATAATTATAAACTATTTTTTACAACTACAGTTTTTCTTGATTAAAAATCACTATCAAATATAAATAATACTATTTTTAATATAGATCAATTACAATCCTATATAAATTAATTTTATATAAATTATTAACAAAAAAGGTAGAGAACCCAAAAATCACAAGTATTGTTCTTCTTGGAGTTTGACAATCAATCGGCAATCTAATAAAGAACTCAATCTCCAAAATTGATTTTCCCTAACAGTCCATCACTTATTCTTTTCTCAAAATCAAACTCTAGACACATCTTTTCCCAAAATCGTCGTCTTTACAAAAACCTCACAAAATTAAGATTTAGCAGTAAGAAATAGGGGTGCTAATCGAACGAGCGAACCGAGCTCAACATATGTTCGAACTCGGCTCGAATAATTCGAAACTTGTTCGAAATCAGCTCGAATAGTTTGAAACTCATTCGAACTCGACTCGAGATCGAACGAGTTTTGGACATATATGCTCGAGTTTGACTCGAATATCTTTTATGTATTCAAGTTCGAGTTATAATCGAGTCGAGTCGAGTCGAACATGACCTTGTTCAACTTCAGCTCGTAAGAACGAGTTTCGAGTGGAGTTAAGTCGAACCAAAAATTAAATACTCACGAACGCGAATTTACTCGCTCAATTAACGACGTCCAACGCGGCCAAAAGATCCGTCAGAACCTGCTCCCAGAGTTGACCCGACACAAGCGCCCAGTTCACTGGTAAGGATCTTCGGATTTCAGTAACAGGCACGCCCGGGCCAGCTTTTCTTGACGCTCGGGGCCTGCACAGAAACTCGCTTTTCTTCCTCCGGTCCCCGGCTGACTCTGTCGTTTTCGCCACCGGTTCTTCATGCCGTCGCTCCATCTTCTTCATGGAGGGAAGAACTCCAAAACCCCTCCCATCAGAAGACCGACCAGGAAATTGCAGGCTTAAAAATGGAAGCAAGCGGCAAAGCACAACCATTTTGGTGATTGAAACGTCCGAATCAAGGCTTGAGAAACTTCGAATCACCACACCCCATGATGGACCTGGGCAGCTCACCAACCTTCTCCACCCCTTCTGCAAACACCACCCCCATACCCAGGTAGAAATGTGCTTCTATGTGGCAATGAAAAGCCCAGACCCCAGGATTATCAGCTACGAATCTCAACGCCACCCATCCATACCGATGGACCGGCACCGTGTTTTTCATTATGGGATCGACCAAGTTGTACCTCTGCGGATCCCTCTGCGGATCGAACTTCCCCGGTCCATGCCCCAACACCCAGAAATCATGCCCATGCAGGTGCCACGGATGGGTCTCGCTGTTGTTGAACACCATGGTGTTTGCGTTCTGAAGGATGATGTCCACTGTGGAGTTGAACTCGAGATTGTAGATGGAGTCGCTATAAGTGGCGTTGGTGTTGTTAGGCTTGATGTATATGTCGTAGTTCACATAGTCGTATGTCTCCGGGGCCGGTGTCTGATCAAATGCATGGGTGAGGTTGTGCTTGAGCGCGATCAAGTATGGTGTGTGCGGGAGGGTGAAGGATATATTGTTGGCAGACCACCGAGTGTACCCATCAATGGTGTTTTGCGTGTTGAGCATGATAATGACCCTGTCCGACGTCCTTGGCGGAGAGATAACGTGCCCCTGCCGTGCCTTGATAGCTAAGCTCTGCCCAAGACGGTGGTTGACGTCGTCCCACGCCGGTGGGGAAGGGGGAGGCGTCGGCGGGGACCGGCGGGGGTGGTTGGGGTAGTAGTTGAAGATGGCTAGACCTGGGGGAGTTCTGGGAAGACGGCTGATCACGTTGCTGGCTACCCAGTAGTTCCTAGACGGGTCCTGGTCGGCCTTGATGAGGACAGAGTAGGTCTCGCCGGAGTAGATGTTGAGGCTTTTCACCACAAACGGTTCCACGTAGTGCCCGTCGGTTTCCACCACTGTCATGTTGTGTCCCTGCGGTTTTTGACATGTTTATTAGTAATTTAGTACTTGATTTGTATAATGAATGGAATGAAAGCTTGTATGATTTATGGACTAGGGTCCATATACGTATACCTCAATTTGGAAGTTGAGTGCAGAGAGGGAGGTGAGGCTGCCAATTCTAAGCCGGTAGGTTTTGCCAGGGACCACGGTGATGAAGTAGGGTGAGCATTCTGGGAGTGTGGAGTTGCATACACCGGCCGACAAAGTTGAGCTCAGAGCAGAGCAGCTGTATCTTCCCCTCCCTTGAATCAAAAGAGACTGCAATGTCGACCGAATTGTGTTTGTTGGACGTTAGAAAATGGTAGTCGACAAATATTAGGACAAATAACGTCAGTCTAGGTACGTACATCGGGCTCGCCGACCCAGCCAAAGGGGATGGAGGACAGGCCGGTGGCTTGCTCGTAGGTGCTTTTGTGCCACCAGTCGGCGAGGATGATGCTGCGGTCTTCATCGTAGGAGAAGGGTTCCACCTTGCTGTCGGCCACGGCCACTCGGATTGAGCCGTACAGTCCTGCTTCCCTTTGCATCCCATAGTGGGCGTGGTACAGGTATGTCCCAGGCTGTAACAATCGAAACAAGACAGGATCAGAGACCGTGTTGGTCTTATGGTTTTAAATTTTAGAGTCGGCCGGAATATGTATCATGTTTCACTGTGTAATTTGTATATCTGGATTGCAATTGTTGTCCAGCCAGATTCACATATAAATTAGTGGAATCCAACCCAACGATCAATCATATAAATGTTTTCATGATAATTAGTAAAAGATGTTGTTTTCAGCTTGTTCAGCGTAATTGAATCTTCTTTAAGGGATGGATTTAACAGTACCAAGATCAAATTTATGGCCTTTAAGGAGAGTTAAAACATTAACGTACCCTGTCAACAACAAACTTGTAAACATGTGTGTCTCCGGGCAAAATAGGACACTGGGTAACTCCTTCTGTTCCATCCGACCATGGCGTTCCAATCTGCAGCAATATCAAAAGACATGGAAATGTTGGCATCCTCATCTCATGAGCAGAGGCAGAACAGAGAGCTAGCTAGACCCTCAAATTGACGAACCTGGCGAATACCATGCCAGTGAATGGCAACATTCTCTGTCAGCAACTTGTTCCTGAGCTCGACGACGATGGTATCTCCTTCTTGTGCTAAAATAGTCGGCCCCGGAGTTCTACCATTGATGGCCACGACCAGCTTCCTCACACAGTCGAGGGATTTGTATTGGTAGCTCACCTCCCACTTGTACCTCCTTACTCTAGCGTCAGCCATGCTCGCAGCAGCTAGCATCACAACCCCAAACAATACAGCACACGTCGCCATTCTCACCGACGACACCATATCCGAATCTTCTCCTCTTCCCGGCCACAACAGGTAAAGAGACGATGAGCAAACGCGATTCTTGCTCGCTTTTGCTGCATACCCACTATCGATCCTCCATGCCTTTTATGCCAACAGGCAACTGCGGACGGTTGAATTTCCCTGCAGCTTCTCAATATTTGACTATGTGTAATGAACGACCTTCATTGAAGACTCTGACATAAATGGACAAACGTTGTCATAATCATAGCATGGAATGAACCAAATGGTAAGCAAGACCCGGATTGGCAATGACATTGACTAACTCGCAAACATAACGCGTTGAATAGTTAAAGTCGCCGCAATCGACCTCAACATTCCAGACCAACATAAGCAAGCCCGCTTTCCGGGAAGAACACGAAACAATGACCTAATTAAGCGTGGTTTGACCATAAATTATTTAGCTCAAATCTCCTCGTAAGGAGCGAGATTAGTGGTGACAACTAGTTGTATGCAAACAGTTTAAATCTAATTGGGGATTAGTAGCCATTGGCCGCCCGAAGAAAAATGGATTCCCTAATATCCCTACTTACAAGGTAAGCAACCGGGGCCGGAGAAAATTAATGGGTTTGAAGAACCTGGTAATTAAATTGGATTTTGTCGTAAAACAGCATCGGATAATCAGCTCATTTTAATTTCTAATTGTGATCGGCGTACATGGTTAGTAATGAGATATATTTGCAGGGCACATGATGTAGGGCAATTAATTATTGGTTGGCAATTCGTTGTGGAAGATAAAAAACACGGTTGCTTTAGAAAAAATAAAAAAATGGTTGACCATTCCCGTGAGGCACCTCATGGATATCGCCTCTTTTTTTCAAAGCTCTTAATTTTCAGCTTTGATGGTTAGAGATGCGACTTTGGCAAATGGCTTAAACTTTTAAAAAGACAATAATAGTAATAATAAATCTTTGGCCTACAAAAAAATCCACATTATTAAAAAGAAATTCAATAGTTGAAATAGATTAGATCGCACACAACAGTCAAAGTTAAATTAAGAGGGCAAGAACTCGGCTTTCTTCACCTTTGAAATGCTCTCAAGGACTCTCTCAGGAGATACATTACCCTTGACAATCACCCTCTTGGAGTCCACGTCTATGGCGAAGGAAGTCACACCTGCGTCGCGCCCAACACGAAATAGATGAGAAGCTGATAGGTGATAACATTGATTTTACAAATCCTTTACGTAATTATATTGCGTTATATATTGACGAAGCTAGTAATGATAACGATAATGATGACAATATTACGAGAACTTGGAAGTACTCAGGAAACATCCTCACCTTCCATCTTAGTCAATATCTTCTTCACCTTTCCAGCGCAACCTTCGCAGTGAATTGAAACTCTCATCACCACTACCTGCTCCACCCATTTAAAAAGAACAGTTTGTTACCAAGTTCGGTCACCAGCTAGCTATTATATGCAAATAGAATATCTGTTTGATGTCACTTCTTGTATATTAAGAAAGAGTTACGTCATACCGGTGTTAAGAATTGTATGTCTTCTCGAGATGATGATAACCGCCAAGCAATTTCATGCTCATAATTTACCAATTAGCTGATTGAACATGTTTAAATGGTACGCGCTTTTATGTGACAGACAGGACTACCAAACAAATAGAATCAAATGCAGAAGGTTAATGTTCTAATTTAATTAGTACTCCTTTGACTGATCCAATTATTTCTTTAAGGATTTGTTTAATTGACTTAAAATAAAATATAAAATTTGGAGGTCATAAAAATTTTTGTGTGTTTGGATGTCTTCATATTTAGTTAAAATTTTTTTAATTTCAGTCAAAATAAATCTATCTAAAAATTTTACTAAGTGATATCTTCATCTGAAAAATAAAAAAAATTAGGAGAAATTTTGAAAAACACATGCATATATATATATATATATATATATATGGAAAAAGATATTTCATTTTTATTTTATTTTCATACTATCTAGACATGTGAAGGAAATTTTTAAAATTTTCGTGTCATAATTTTATCTCATTGTATTTTCATTTTATATGAATTTTTTTTTCATTTATATTATTTTCATACTAATCAAACAAACCCATAATTTACAACAATCATTCTCTCGTCTATAATTATGAACAAAAAGTTCATTCCATGAAAGGCCATAAGAAAAGACAACACCCAAAATATTCCTCTGGACATATATTCCTAACTCATTATAGGACCATTTGAATTTTAAAAAAATATTATGTGATCAATATTCCAGACTATATGTTTTTTGAATATTATATGTACACCACTATAAAATTTTCCCTATTTTCCTCTTGAATTTGATTGGCTTATTCAATGAGCTAAATAGATATGCTTACATGGCAACTTTTTTAGCCAATCAAATCAAGGTAGGAAAATGTAAGGAAAGTTTTGGTAGGGCACAAAAGATTTTCTCTCTTTTTTACCCATCCTAAGAAGTTCCTAACCATGGAAACACAATGAAAGCTATGACTCAAACATGGATGGAGTAACGTCATTACCTGAAACGGATGGTCGGACAAGGCTTTGCAGGTAGACGGCACCGTGGCCACACCTTTGGCGTCGCTCACGATCAGATCCCTTCTCGTCAAGCTCGGAACAACCACTGTAGTCATGGCCGGAAAACTTCGATAATCAAAGGAACGGCATGATGTGATTAGTGCGGTCGAAGCTCTAAGACCTCTCCGAGCTTCTCCTCTGCTCAACAGTGCACCGCCGCTACTCTTGCTGCCACCCGGTAGGGGAACATACTTAACATCCACCAGCTCGTTATTGTCCATCACTGCCGCCCGGTCGCCTTTCCTCGGCACAATGGCCACCGACCGAGGATCCACGCATACCGCCGTAGAGGCCGTAGAATGGCAGGAGAGACGGGCCATCTTCCCCGGCTTCGTTATTGCCATGAATGCAAGAAGAGACCAAGAATAACAACAAGCATAACGGCTTGTCATGTTTATATCGACTCTATACGAGTTTGAAGACTCAGATGGACTGTAGTTACCCCTTAATTATAAAGTTAAAACAGTGCGTAGAAATGTGGAGGGAATAATAGATGGAACAGAGTCATACAGTAAATGTACAGAATTTGGAATTAGCGAAAGGCAGGATGGAGGAGAAAGATTGGAAAGGTTGGCCATTGATTGCAAATATTCTCACGACTGCAAAAGCAAAGAAATACCAGAAGGGCGGCATCTATTCTCTGTACTGATACTGCTGCAGCACGAGGAAGCCTTGAGAGGCAAGAACTGTTTACAATATGGAGTATTTAAGTCAAAGAAGAAAAAAATCACGTGAGGAAGCCTTGAGAGGCAAGAACTGTTTACAATACAGGGTATTTGAGTCAAAGAAGAAAAAAATCACGTGATCATTTAGGTAGAGGACAGACGCTAGTCTAACCCGAGTCACGTGCTTTTATTTCCATGCATGAAAAACTGTGGAACCGCCAAAGCTGTCAAAAATACCGTCTTTAATATAGATTAGTAATAGAGTACTTTTTGCTAATTTATGTTACCAATAAACCACCTAATTGCAATTAATAGTTGGGGCCATAAAATTACGATCAAACTTACATTAATTAGATAGAAGCCTGTTCGTGTTTTTGCCTTGCAGCTGATGCATGATTATGGGAACCAAATGTGGTTTCACGTTCATCAGACTCAGTAGACGATTAAAATTTTAAAAAGATTGGGAGTTAGAGGGAAGACCTAACTTCAAAGACCTGAGCTAGCATGATTTGTATATATATATATATATATATATATATATAATAATATATATATATATATATATATATATATATGCAGCTTTATGCCTTTATCTATGCATTTGTTATACAGTTCTGCTTGTCCCAAATTTATTAGGTTGGGTGAGATGGACCTATCGTCTTCAATTGGGTATAGTAAATTACATCAATTCCCACGTCCATCGAGCTTGGGTGATAATACAGTGGAAGAATACCAACTTATACTCACAGCTAGATAATGAATATTGTACAAGCAAAATAAGTCACTTTCATAGGTGAAATAATTTTTTATAAGCGTAGACATCTATCTCATACTACCAAAGAAGGCCAATATTGATCAAATCATTACTCACTATCCAGTTTCAACAATTTAGCTTCACAAATTTAACTACTTGTTAGCTATTGCAGCTGTTGGCAAAAAAAAAAGAATTTAAAGTGGCGGTTGACAAAGCAGAGGCCAATTATGACGATTCATACAGAAGCCATCAGGGTGGCTCAAACAATATCCTAAAAATAGCATTTTGGTTGCATTCTGCAAATGCGATACATTACGAGAAAGAGCGGAATGCGAAACGGGAAGGCGAGGGTTATGGGAGCGGACCAGAGAATCGGCAGAACCGGTCTTTCTATCTCCTTGTTCCAACCGAGTTTGACCGAACGACTCATCAATCAATATTCTTAGCAAATTTTATATATTTTAATATTAAATTATTATAAAATAAATAAAATTATATTATATGTAAAATATAAGAGAAATCAACTTATGGTGTTCTTAATACTTAAGTTTCAACCAATCTATATATTTAGTACTAAAAGTTCATAAAACTTAAGAATACTGATTTTATATTCAATATAATTTGAGAAAAATATTTACTTCGATATTTTTTCTTTAATTTTATTATTTTCGATAAACTAATTTTCATACAATCATATATGCAATTTTATTAATTTTGTTAATTCAAAATAAGTCATGAATTGATCATAAACTGTTTTGAACCGGTTCGATTTAAAATTTTTTAAAAGTTCGATTCAATTATCGATTTTGGTTTTTATAAAAATACCTAATTATAAATAGTCGCATGTGTAACAACCCGGCCTAAAGTGTAAGCTAATAAGCTAAATCATTTCTTTAAATGTGATGAATATAAAGTAAAGGTTTATAGTTCATTCTTACTAATAAATATGAATCTTTATCCAGTAAGTATTTGATGTGGGACTAAGTTAAAGTATTTCATAATCTACCTACTTAAGTAAATTTCATCATCGAAATTCCTACACTTGCCCATTGCTAACCCCAGCATACAATATTCTTTAGCTCGTGATCGGCAGCCTTATAATCCAACCTACCATCTAATTCGAACCAGAAGGCTCTAGATTGTAATGACCCGGCCCAAAGTAGAAGTTAATGGAGTAAGTCATTTTTTTAAAAGTGGTAAACTGAAATTAAAGATCTATAATCTATTTTCATCAATAAAATAATTTTAGCCCAATAATTATTAGATCTGAGACTAACTCAAAAGATCTCACAATTGCATGTACACAGTACCCAAGACATAATTTCAAATATTATTTTAATTATGAAGTGTAATACTTCATTATCTTTTTAAATTAACATTTATTATAAAATTACCAAATATCTATTTTGTATTTTATAAATATTATATTTTTACTTAGCATCACTTTTTAGAGCAAGTACAAATATTTTATGATTTGAATAGTTGAATGGGTACTTCTTTAAACCTAACCTATTATCACAATAGTTTAAATAGTTGAGTTTAATTTTGTTTTGTTGGTAAATGGTCAGATTTAGTATTGATGGTAGAAATTTAAATGATAATTGGTTTGAATTTGGTTTATAAGTTTAGCATAAATGATGGGTTTGGTTTAAACAATATTGACCTAACCTGATCGATTGACACCTTAGCTTGGGTTGATATGATTTGAAAGTCGATATTATATGTTTAAGTATAATTTTCTGTATGTTTTATATAAAGTTATTTAATTTACTAAATTATGCATAATTAGAAATTAAACTATATCATATTTGATGGCATAATAAATATAATATAATATAATATATTAATATAATATAATATGACGTAATATTGTATGATTTTACGTGAACAAAAATATTTTATCTGAGGTCGATTTACTTAATCCTTGACAACTAATTTATACTAAATTATATAGAGGAAATATAAAGAAAAATAAAGTTGAAGTTGGCTCAATTCTAAGCCAAACTCAACTAGCTAGGTAAACAAGATAAATGAAATAACTCATAGAAATTAATGAAGTTCTACAGTTTACATGTTTCTTTGGGCTCCGTTTGGTTGACATGATAAAGGGTGTAAAATGTATAAATTTTCTTAGTTATAATTTACAAAGATTTAGCTATGATATAAACATTATATATAAAATCTCCTCACGAAAATATGTTATATATAAATGTGATATAATTTACAAAGACTTAGTTAGTTATCACATGTAAGAATGATACATAAAATATGATATATACAAGAAAAACCGTTTGGTTGACTAATGTTTTTTTATAAAACAAAATTATTGTGATGAAATTCATAAGGGAGATCACGTAGTGGTGGTCTTACTTGCCTCTACCACAAAAATACTCTAAAAATGTATAATTTTTAGTTGAAGATTAATTATGCCTTTGCCACAAATTACCATCTATAGATTTCATAGATATTCAATTAATTTCAAGCTAACCAAACAGATCCCCAAATGTTCATCTCTAGATTTTATTTTAACCCCTATTGGATTACAAGCTCTCCGTTGTAAAACATATCATTTTAAATAAAAAATGCTAAAACATAAGTTTTAATTATTGAAATTTAAGCTCGTTTTCAAAATTAGCAGCTGTTGCATATAATTGAATAAAGGCAACCACAATATGCAAAATAGTTGCCGATTTGTATGCCGGGTGGGCTTGAAAAAGTTATTGCAACACTCGATGTATAAATGAATCATAATAATGTTGAGGTAAAATTTTTTAAAAAATGTGCATAAATAAATTATATTTCAATTATATTACCTGTCGTATTACCTTATTGAATTGAATTAGTACCATTTGCCCTAAAAAGATGATCTGACGAAGAGAAGGCTCGTCATCAAGCACAATTAATTTGGATTTTGCACGGGGACAAGCACATAACGACTAGGACCAATTGCAACATGATGAGTATAATTTACCTCGTCAAAGTGGTTAACCCAACTTAAAAATCTATGCGCATATCATCATTAATATCTGGATCTAATATACATTAAATATGAGACTAATTTAAAAATACCACAATTTACCCACATTAAAGAAATTTCATTATCAAATTTTGATCCCAAAATTCCTTCCTTGGGTTTATGAGACTAGTCTCATGTTGTATTACCTTGCTGAACTGAATTAATATCATTTACTTAAAACCATGCAGATCTGAAGAAGAGAAGAGTCATGATTAAACATAGTTAATTTGTCCTTCAAGTAGACAAGCATGTAATGACGTAACGGAAGTGCAACACAATAAGTATAAATCACAGTTTCAAAGCTATTAGCCAAAATTAAAGATCTATAATAGATTTTATTTCAATAGGTATTACATGTGAGTTTATTTTAAAAATATCAAAACCTGCCCACCCGAATAAACTCCTGTTCTGATCATTTATTTTTAAAATTCCTTTGTTTGGCTCATGAGACTAGTCTCAAGTCATATTTACCTTATTAAATTGAATTAGTACCATTTGCCCTAAAAACATGTCGTTTCGTAGAAGAAAACGCTCCTAATCAAACATAATTAATTTGAGTTTTATAAGTAGACAAACATGCAATGGCTTTGCCCAAGTATATCATGATAAGCGTAAGTTACCTCTTTAAAGTGATTAACTAAAATTTAAGATATATTGAGTACATAATTATTAATATATTTGATATTTTCCTAATAAATATTAGATATATAATTTAAAAATATTATAATTTATCTACCTTAAAAAATTTCATTCACAAAATTCATTTCCTTGGTTGAAGAGACCAGCTTACTTTCATTCCAGAGTATAGTGACCAGTCCACTATCTGCAGTTAGGTTCTCATACACTACTTATGACACTATGGCCCAAGCGTATAAGATTGGCCAATGCAATCTTTCAATATATATATATATATATATATATATATATATATATATATATATATATATATATATATATATATATATATATAAAATTGTTCTCATGTTATTAGAATAAATAAGAGGTGTAATGTCTTACAATTACAATAACTATGATAATTACTGACTAAATTGATATATATGAGTGAGAGCGTCCATTAGTTACTAAGTTACTAGTATTTTAAAATTATGATTAATGATAACTAATAGGTGTTAGCTTTGTTTACATCTGCTAGGCGCTGACATGTCATATGTGAATGTACAGCAATTAGCTACGCTCTTTCCGTTTATTTTTTAAGGTAGCTGCATTCTATCTTTAGCATCACAAGCTGTAATATATATATATATATATATATATATATATATATATATATATATGGGTTTATCTCATATTAATCGTGGATAATGTTGGTGGCATGTATATAAGCTAATAAGAAAGCCTTATTTTTTGAGCTAGCTTTTGGATTAAGAGAGACTTGTGACACTTATTGTAAGTTTTTTTGAGCCCAGAGGGCCCAATAATAGTATCAGAGTCGGGTTTTGCCTAGGCTGATTATGGAAGTTTCCTTCATGCAAGTTTTCTTTTGTATAAGTTTCCTTCATGAATTCCTCCTAATGATTTAAGGGAGGGGAGTTTAAGTTTGCTAGGTGGTCTGATGAAGGGAGATTGTCACACGATGATGATTTTGGGATCACTCGATGTGTGAAGGGGAGTTATGAGGTTTATCCTATATCTGTCATAGATGATATTGGTGACTTGTATACAAGCTAATGAGAAAACTTTATTTCTTAAACTAGTTTTTGGATTAAGAGAGGCCTGTGACACCTATTGTAAGTCTTTTTGGAAGCCCAAAGGGCCCACCAGTGGTATTAGAGCTGGGTTTTGCCTAGGCCGATTGCGAAAGTTTTCTCTATGGGTTCCACCTGATGATTTAAGGGAGGGGAGTTTGAGTTTATCAGGTGGTCTGATGAAGGGAGATTGTCAAACGATGATGATTTCGGGATAGCTCGATGTGTGAAGAGAAGTTGTTGGGTTTATCTTACATTCGTCGTAGATGATATTGGTGACTTGTATATAGGCTAATGAGAAAGCTTTATTTTTTAAGCTAGCTTTTGGATTAAGAGAGGTTCGTAATACCTATTGCAAGTCTCTTTTGAGGCCCTAAGGGCCAACAGTAGTATCAGAGCCAAGTTGGATTTGGTATTAGCCTACACCGATTGTGAAAGTTTTCTTCATGGTTTCACCTAATGATTTAAGGCAAATTTGTCAGGTGGATGTTGTCAAATGAAGGAGAGTTGTTGGGTTTATCCCATATTAGTCATGA
>JAURVB010002566.1:0-14576 GCA_033002965.1 Piper betle | reverse complement strand
CTGCGTTCTCGTAAACAAAAAAACTTTCTCTTTTATTTATCTCATCAGATAAAGATAAAGGAGGAAATTTTTATACTTGTTGAATAGGTGGACCATTTGAAGAAAATTATAATCAATTTAAATAAAAAATAAATTATAAAATTTCTATCTTTTTAAGAAATATATTACATATATATTAATTTAAGTGAGGTGTTTATTTTAAATTTTTTGTTATTAATATTTGTTTCATGATAAAAAATGACACATATTTTTCTTGCCAAAATGGTTATATCCATTGATAAGGTGTTAAAAGTGTAACCATAAATGATTTCGTAACAGGGTGCATATATCATCCCCGGAGGATTTGAGGTCACTGAACAGCTGTAATCTTATCTTGAAAGACACAACACACAGTGCATGCCCTTTCATTAAAGAATACACTTAAATTATTCAAATAGAGTAACAAAAGAGTATTGTACTGTTAATAAGGTTGAAAATTTCTACCATGGAAGAAATGTGTAATATTTATTGAACTTCACAAAATCAAAAAAATGATTAATAAATAATAAATAACCTCTAAGATATATAAAGTAAACGACAAAAACTTTCAGAATGATATTGTCCTTTGCAAAAAGTTTGAAAATAAAATAAATAGACTTTTGGGTGTTTAAAAGTAAAAATTTTACAAAGGTTCTTCAATTTCAATCGAAATTAGCACCTCATTATGATCCAATATAATTGTAACTTCAAAAAGCAATTAAAAAACATTGCCCATCAACCATAGAATTCAAGGAAGATTGGTTAATAAAATTTTAAAGTTCAACATAAAATCAAAAGTCAAAATGGCATCGGCTAAGTGAAATAAAAGTTACGAATCCAGACGTGATAGTGAACTTTATAAAATGAATGTACGGAATTGCAATGGTTAGAGATCAAGGAGTTTGAAGAGACACATAGGTCTTCCTCACAAGTCACCTCCTTTCATTCTTTCATATATTCATTGTTCCCAAGCACTTACCAAACCAAAACCCCTACCTGCGTTCTTCCCTCTTTCCTCTTCCCTTCCCCTTTGCCAAAAAAGAAGAAAATGACTAGAGGTTTTACTTACCTCATGGATGTCATTTCAAGTTCGTTCACCTGCTTCAGACAACCATCTTCTTCGTGTTTAGTCATTGATGACGATAATGGAAATGAAGATACTAAGTTCAAATCCATAACCTCTACTTTCTCTGATGAACTACTGCAACAGCTGCCTGAGGACGTGGTAGTGAAGCACATCTTCGACTGTCTCGACTTCACCACCCGCATCCGCCTTTCTGCGGTCTCCCGCTCCTGGAGACGCCTCTCTGGCTTGTCCCCGCCGCCCAACCTCGACATGCCATGGCTGGTGCTGAAAACCGACTGGCGGTCCAACACCCACATTCTCCACAATCCCAACCTCAACACAACACACCACCCATGTGCAGGTGACGCCGTTGCCAACTACCTCATCCCCGGTGGCTCCCATGGTCAGTACCTGGTCCTCATAAGCCGCACTCTTAAGGGGGCCAGCAGCATGCTCTACAACCCCTTCACCGGGGATTGCACCCTGCTTCCTTCTTGGTACAAAGCCCCCGGCTGTCTGGGGCGAGAAATGCACTTGCTAGATGTTGCTCGGCCCTCTTGTGCTCCATCTCCGAGCAACATGGGCAACGACTGCTGCTTAGTGGCAGCATTGGATTTTGGTGGAAACCTCTACATATGTAGACCTCGCGATTCTTATTGGATTAGGTTGGACAATATGGAAGCTAATCTTGACGTGCTCTTCTACAAGGGTGAGCTGTATTGCATCACCAGATGCGCCAAAGTCGTTGCGCTCCCTCTTTGCGCTGATCCGTTCTTTCCAATGGACATCACTTTTAATGCCGAATATCCCCATGTTGTAATTGAAGGGAAAGAATATGTTCGGTGTAATATCCACAACGACCAAATGGCCATGCAATTTGAAGATTGCTATCTAGTAGAATCTTGCGGGGAGTTGCTCGTGGTCTCTCGATATGAGTCCAAAATGGGGTGTAGGATTTTGGGAGATAGAATTGAGGGGATCAGGTTTAGTGTGGAGAGGGTGGTGGAGGAGGAGCGGCGGATGGTGGAGGTCGACAACTTGGGCGATAGAATGTTGTTTGTGGAAAATGGATGCTCAAAGTCATGGTCAGGGTTCGGGCAACCGGCTTTCTTTGAAAAGAATTGCATCTACTTTGTTTGGAAGATGAAGGATACTAAGAATAGCTGTTTTTGTTTGGGGAAGTTCCCTCTCAGTACCCAAGGGGAGGTTGGTTCAAGCTTTGTTGTGCTTCACCCCAATCCCTTGCCGTCATTATTATCACCTGTTTGGATTACACCTAATCCAAGCTCAACATAAAAGTCATACCATGTAGAACTTATTTGAGTATTTGATTATTTTTTCCCAAATGTGTAAATGCTTATCAAATAATCCCATATGATTTATAAAAAACTAGCTAGGTAGTCAATTATATAAACTGTGTCAATCCCTACTCCATAATTTTATATTTGTTAGTTTTACACTATTTTTGTTTCAGCAATTTTCCCCCGGTTGTTGAGTGCAGTACTATAACGTGATCTAATTTAATTTAAATGCAGGTATACACAAGTAGAGCTCTATGTAATTGAGTAATTCACCTTTGAACACTTGACTTAGTAGGATAAACCAATCCACATTAGCATTGATCTCCCCTGGCCGTATTAATGAAAATGGCCAGAGTTTTTTGATATGTTTTCTACATGTATTGTGATATTTTATTAATGCATCATTTTCCCACCTTATTTGAGTTCATATATATCATTGGTTAGTATATAAATTTATGTTGATTTCTATTAGCGTAGTGTGGGTTACGTCCTTATTCCTAGCTAGTTTAACATAGTTACAACATAACTCTAGTCACAAACATATAGCACCATCTGAAAATTATTTGTCTTTAAAAAAAAGATTAAGCTACTACCAATTGCTAAGCAGTGACAAAGTGCTGGCTAATTTACCATAGTTGTAGCTGTGGCAAAATTAGTAGTTAAAACCTATTTTTCTACCAGTGATACTAGTCGAAGAACTATCATTCTTAATGGAAAAGAGGTAGGAGAAAACAAAGAAGAAGCTACTAGAACAACAAAGGTTAAGATTCAGAGGGAGAAAAAGATGACTGCCCAGGGAGAAGCCATTTTATTGTTGCAAGCACTTAATAGTGAGTAAGCGTAATGATATATTAAGGTAATAAGGGTGATATTTTATAGTTCATTGGCTCAATAGTTAATATTTATGTGCCTCACATTTAACATTTTTTATAATAATAAGTTAATAAAAAACTTTAAAAATAGAGTAAATATCATGATTTTTTATTATCTTAGTTACCAACTTGATCATCCAGTCAGATAAGGGCTGATATTAAAATTAACTTATATAAGAGTATCAGATGCACCTCATACTAATTATTTTCTAAACAATATTAGGTTATGCATTTTGTGCTTACAAGGGCCCACAAGCTAGTCAATTTATTTATCTTTTAGCTAGTCTCGCCATATATTAATAAAAGTCTGGTGGAAATAAAAAAATATTTAACGAAGAAATACAGAAGCATCTTTCTTTACTGCTTACACATATACAAGGTTTCCTTCTTTTCATCACAATTCCCCCCCCCCCCCCAAAGCTTCTTTCGCTACATGTTAGTTAAGAAGTATTCTGCCTTCCCCCAACTGATGAAGGCCCTCACTTGTATTCACAAACTTAGGCCAAATACAATTCAATTAGCACAACACATTCCAGTTTGTCTCAGCAAATACATGCAAGTTCTGCCATTGAAATGATTTATTTTACCATTGACATATTGCCAATCTAAAAGCCAAGAGAGCTGTAGATTCAACCCATGTACACCTGCCTTCATAATGGAAAAACCAAAAATGATATTTGGACCTATGCATGATTCCATCTACATAGATGGTTTAAGCTACCAGCTTCTTTCAATTCAGAAATTTAGAAATGCTGTAAGCATCACTCTAATCAGTGCTAGTCAATAATTGCTTCCTATCTGATTACTTCTTTCCCCAAAAAAAATAATAAAAAGTTCATTAATCAATAAATACTGCCATAACTTTATGTCTGAAAACAAAATTCAAAGGAGGGGAAATATGTAGAAACGCCACAATCAAATAGTTCAAGGAAATACTGGTAACCTCAAGGAATCTACAAAAACATTATTTGCACATTTTGAGAGGCTCTCGGAAAAGTAAGCATCCATCTAAGATCTTTCATTTATGGCTCTTCCACTGCAAGTGCTACTGTTCAGTCCAACCAAATTCTCAATCAAAATTCTCACCAATTCGGTTTTGGTGCTTGCAAAAACGTGATGCCTTTTTCTTGCTATGTTTGTATATTTTCTTGGGAAGATTTCTGAGGAAAAATCCACGGATCTGAACTTTCCAGTTAAGGTGGTAGCACATACACCTCCCATACCTCCATAGCTTTTTTCTTGCAAATCAAGTGATTTCTGCAACACAAGTAACAAAAACATAAAAATCTAAAACAGATATAAATCATTAATCAACACCAAGAAATAACTCAAAGAAACTCTCATCCTCAGCTTGGTACTCGTGAAAACGTTGGAAATCCTTTTCCAGTCATTACCACACGAAATATAATCTTCACTGTCATCTGAATAAGATTTTTCATTCTCCATCGAATCATCAAGCCGAAGTTCAACACACAGGGTATCTATGTATCCGCCATCCAGTTCTATTTTGAGATTTTCAACATCTGAACGCCATTCTAGTAGATACATTAGCTCTAGAACCTCAAATTTTATAAGTTGAGTACCAACTTCCAAAGATTGTGTTTTGATGAAAGGAGCTAATATTCCACATTTGACCTCAGAGGAGGAAAGTATCTTGCACATAAACAATATTGGAAATGAGAAGTGTTTAAGTACAGGAGATCATAGAGATCAGATTTGTTATTTAGAGAATTTGAATATTACCATAGACAGAATAAATATACAACGTAAAATGGTCTTTTACTACAAAAAAAAGATCTAAATTGAAACTGGGGCATGAACATTACAAAGTAGAATTGGGGATTAAATTAGTTGGCACTTGGAAAACAAACTTCACAAATTACCTTGAAGTTATTGCACTTTTTTTATTCACTTAAACACTCCTTCAATAATCAAAACTGTATAGTACATAACTAAATACCCAAAGGAGAAAAAAATGTACCAGCAGGCATCCTCTGCATAACTGAAGCTGCTTAGCATGCCCTACCCAAAAAAGAATCGGACGGACAGTTTCAAGTTCAATGCCACGACAGTATCTGTCAGCCAGCTCCAGTAGGCTCAATTTAGCTTCCTTAAGGGAAAGTAAATTCCCCAAGAAATACCTCTTCCTTAGAGTACTTGCATCAATTGATAAAGATGTCAAGAATGGTGCATCAATTGATAAGATAGCTCCTATTGCTGCATCCACTTAATTTAAGTTTCTCAAGTAGGGAGCAGTGGGAAGTGAAATCCAATATTGCATTCTGACTAACTTCACTGTCTTCAAGACAAAAACTTTTGAGGGCAACCATGTGAACAGTTGGAGGCAAATTGAACTTGCAACAACCTAATCTCAAATGAACTGAGTGATTCACATAGGAAAATAGTTTCTGGCAATTTGTAGAGCACATAAGGTTCCTCGTTCAAGTACATCAAGTTAAGTCTCTCAACACGGCGAGCAACAGCAAAGTGTATCCACGAATCCACTCTAACTGAGTCACTATCTTTGTACTCTGCGTGAATGTACAGATTCTGAACTTTTATGTCCTCATGAAGAGGCAAAACCTTGTCAATCAACTTCCACCGATAAGTAAAGCTTAATTTATAATGATACATACACAAGCATTTCCATCTTCTGGGTAATGTGCCAGTTTTGACTGCCTCTTCAATGGACAAGAAAGACAGTATACTGATAAGTAAAGCATCTGGGAGATCACTTAGCCTCAAAAGCAGCAACCTGATCATCCCAAATTTCCAACTTCGTACTCTACCTTTTTCTACCAAGCTTCCCACTGCCTACCTCCATTAGAACCCTGGATAATTTGTGTTTGCAAAAGAAAAAGAAGGAAAAAATTTTAGAAATACTTTCACACGATTCCATCCATGGAATACAGAAAAAGCTCCCCTTAAGAATTTTAAAATATAAAACTACAGCAACAAGCATTGACAACAAGAAATATTGGCAATTAAAATCCTACAAATACGTGAGCCATTTTCACTACTCACAAGGGCTTCCCTACATTTTCAAGGGTATGCTTTAAAACAATAAAGTAAAACAAAAATGCTAGCATGAAAAAGATAAACCTCATAAAAAATAGGCATATTTACAACAAGCATTGCCACAAACCGGACCCATTCTAATTCATGCCATTCTGATACATGCAAATGCTTACATCATGAAGAGGCAAAACCTTGTCAATCAACTTCCACCGATAAGTAAAGCTTAATTTATAATGATACATACACAAGCATTTCCATCTTCTGGGTAATGTGCCAGTTTTGACTGCCTCTTCAATGGACAAGAAAGACAGTATACTGATAAGTAAAGCATCTGGGAGATCACTTAGCCTCAAAAGCAGCAACCTGATCATCCCAAATTTCCAACTTCGTACTCTACCTTTTTCTACCAAGCTTCCCACTGCCTACCTCCATTAGAACCCTGGATAATTTGTGTTTGCAAAAGAAAAAGAAGGAAAAAATTTTAGAAATACTTTTCACACGATTCCATCCATGGAATACAGAAAAAGCTCCCCTTAAGAATTTTAAAATATAAAACTACAGCAACAAGCATTGACAACAAGAAATATTGGCAATTAAAATCCTACAAATACGTGAGCCATTTTCACTACTCACAAGGGCTTCCCTACATTTTCAAGGGTATGCTTTAAAACAATAAAGTAAAACAAAAATGCTAGCATGAAAAAGATAAACCTCATAAAAAATAGGCATATTTACAACAAGCATTGCCACAAACCGGACCCATTCTAATTCATGCCATTCTGATACATGCAAATGCTTACATCATGAAGAGGCAAAACCTTGTCAATCAACTTCCACCGATAAGTAAAGCTTAATTTATAATGATACATACACAAGCATTTCCATCTTCTGGGTAATGTGCCAGTTTTGACTGCCTCTTCAATGGACAAGAAAGACAGTATACTGATAAGTAAAGCATCTGGGAGATCACTTAGCCTCAAAAGCAGCAACCTGATCATCCCAAATTTCCAACTTCGTACTCTACCTTTTTCTACCAAGCTTCCCACTGCCTACCTCCATTAGAACCCTGGATAATTTGTGTTTGCAAAAGAAAAAGAAGGAAAAAATTTTAGAAATACTTTTCACACGATTCCATCCATGGAATACAGAAAAAGCTCCCCTTAAGAATTTTAAAATATAAAACTACAGCAACAAGCATTGACAACAAGAAATATTGGCAATTAAAATCCTACAAATACGTGAGCCATTTTCACTACTCACAAGGGCTTCCCTACATTTTCAAGGGTATGCTTTAAAACAATAAAGTAAAACAAAAATGCTAGCATGAAAAAGATAAACCTCATAAAAAATAGGCATATTTACAACAAGCATTGCCACAAACCGGACCCATTCTAATTCATGCCATTCTGATACATGCAAATGCTTACAGCATATTCATGCCAGGCCAGACGTCTTTTATGTAAAAAACCCTACTCAAATAGACCAAATTTCCTATGAAAATCTTTAAGAACAAACCTGCTTATAAATAATCGGGGGAAAATTTTTTGATAGCCATATTCCCTTGCACTCAAAGGATACCATTTCCAGTCCTAACTCACTTCCTTTATTCGGGCTTAGGATTTCCAATGCAGGGGAATGGGCAAAGTATCATTAAGAACCCGCTCCTGCAGTTTTAAGGGTTAGATCATATGCATAAAATTGAAAAAAGTAAAAAAATCAACACTGCAGTTTTAAGGGTTAGAGATGGATACAATCATCTGAAAGCATAAAACTATCTTAATTCAACATGTCAAGATCCTATAGCAATCTTTAAGAAAAAAATAACGTGCTTAAGGGATATAAAACCATGATTAATTTATGTAAATCAAGTTCCTGGATTTTTTATAGATCAAATCATATATAGAGGATTGAAAAAAAAGGTATCTTGGTTAGAATCACAAATAAAGAAGAGCGCAAAATGGACACATACCTTTGAGCAAAGGGAAGATGCAGAGTCAAGTCAGGATGAAGAGAAGGAGTAACAAAGGAGGTGTTTTTTGGGCGGGAAAGCAACGGACTTCTCGGGAAAATTTTGAACCTGGCCCGGCCCCGGCCCCGGCCTGGCCCTGGCCCCGGCCTGGACTCGGACATGGACATTCCGTTATGGATTGATCAGCTAATACATGATCGTCATAACATGTAATTAGTGTTGCCAACGGTCAGTTTGGTCCGGATTTTTCGTGACCAGGATTCGGCCAATATTTAATATCCAAACTCAAATCCAAACAGGTATATAAGCGTTTTTTCTCTTTTAAATTAGACCCCAATTTGACTCAAATTCGATTTAATAAATCGGGAATCGAACCGAACCCGAAACAATAACAAATATGTTGCATACATTTATATAAAAATATTCATAAAATTAAATATCTTATGATAATTATTCATATCTATAATTAAAATATAATATATTTTAGAAGATATTTTATATATAATACAATATAATATAAAAAACTAAAACTTTAAAAATAAATATTTTTTTTCAGGTTCAAAGCCTTATAGGGTGTTTGTATAAAATTGTGGAACACATATGGCCTTTCCCATAAACTTGGTAAAAAATGGATTGTTGTCTCGCTCATTGAGAGCTTTCACAATGTAAATCAAAGATCGGGGTTACACCAACGTGTTCTTGCTTCTGAAATAAATCTTTATTATTTATCAACTACTAAGTAAATAATTACAAAATTAACTAAGGTTTATAATGCAGGAAATACAACTTAAAATCCTTAAAAATTATTCTTCTACCAAAATAATAACTAGAGTATGCTCCAAAATGAAATATTGAATGTCATTTCTACACAGACAAATAAGTGGCAATATTTAGATGAACAACTCGATGTGTAATAATCAGACGCTTAGGCAAATGACTAATTATAATTAGATGAAGAGTCGGACGAGACTGTCTAAAGAAATGAGTGAAGCCAAGCCATCAAAGTGAGCCAAACTACTGAAGGTGAGTTGAAACATTGAGGTGATCCAAACCCAAACCCTCTGAGGCAAGCCAAACCCAAACCGTACCCTCTTACAAAACAAAGGCTTAAAGCCTTAAACTCACAAAGTGTTCGAAATTAAGCACCCCCGGGCAAACCTTATTGGTTTGCTCTTAAATCTACGAAAATTTTGGGTAATTACCCGCGGGGGGAGGGTACCCATCAATAATAATTTTTGATTGTTAGGAAGTTATGGTAAATCTGTAATATTCAAGATTTATTTATATTCGTGGGACATGATTTTATTTGTAGACCAAGTTTACAAGTATCCAAGTTTTTACTACACTATGCCAATTCAACGTGTGCCCATTTATTTACAACTCTTACTCTTGTTATCCGCTCAACTTTCTTGATTGCCACCACCACCACTACCTCTCCACCCGCAAATTGTCTTCTTTTTCCCAATAACGGTGCGACCATTTTAAGTTTGACAAATGCGGGTCTTTTCATATTATGGATCTTTTCATTTTCATTTAGGGGCTACAACCAAAATTTGGGTCTTTCATTAAATAATTAATTTGGGTCTTTCATTAACTAATTAATTTGGGTCTTTCTCATAAGAATAATCAAATAGGGGCTATACCTTTTTTTTTATTTTTTTTATTAATGTTTTATATGCATACATAAGGCAAGTTCTCACCCGAACTTGAACCTGATACAAAACAAGTACCGAGAAAAAAACTGAACTTATAAACCGAGACATAATATCCTGATAATTTTGAGTCAAGTTGGGTCACACATCTAGTTAATTATCTAGACCCGTTAACAATACTAATCACACCATAAACCACAAGTTGGTTAGCATCCACTAGAAAACACGTCTTTGGAACAAACGCGGTACTCACCAAAATTTTATGGTATTAACACCGCACATTCTATCAAATGCATTTTACTTACGAACTAGTTTTGCTTGACGAGGCCTCTATCAACTTCTAAGTATGACCAACGTAAATGAATTAGGAATAGGACAGCCTACTAGCAAGGAAGCAAATTCTGTAAATAGCTCCCTCTTCTTTTGAGGATGATAATCAGTAACAAAAACTTGAGATTTTTTTTACTAATTTTCAAGGGTTCAACATTTTTTTGACGATATTTTTTATTAGTCATTCTTGGGCAGCCTATGTATCTCCATGGAAAACATAGCATATAAAACATGTATGTTCATTGAGATTCATTGACCTATGGAGAACAATTCCAAATCATGTCAAGTCATACATAGTGAGGGCCATATCACATAAATAATATTGTAAGAAAACTTAATTTTAGCATGCCTCAAAAAAAAAAAAGTGTGACTATGTCAAGAATTAAAACCTAAAAATAAAATTTAAATTTAAATTAAATATTTAAACTTTAATTGAAATTATTTTTAACGCACTAATTTATATGTTATTTTCATTTTTTTTCACACCATAAAAAATGAAATCGAATCAAATCCGAGAGTTTCGAACTGTGTAATCCTACCTTCTTTGTCACCATACTCTGCAGACTCCATTCCATGGTTATGTGAAGATCAAAGCTTCCTCTGAACGCAAAATGGTCAGTAGGGTCAGCTTTAGAAGTGCTGTTTTCCTGCTTGATATGTAGATGGTGAACAGTGAAGCTCACTGGGTTTCATTGTTATGATCATGACATCAATCTTTGGCAGGGCAATTTGCATCCTTTGGCAATGCACGGTTAAATGGAAGCTTTTTTGCTGCTTCCCTTAACAGTTCTCTTTATCTTCTAACAGTAATAAATGTGCTTCAATGAGTATCTCTATTTTTTATGCTTTGATTCTTACATATTTTATGTATGATTCTGCGAAAATAAATGTTTGTATGTATGATCCAACATTTGACTTGATGGTTGAAATAAGCTTCTTTTTTATGAAGCGTTGAAATGAGCTTCTTGATGATTTGTGTTGTATGATATTGTTTACCTTGGCTTTAAATTGGATTGATCAGGCAAAAGAATGGCTAAACAGATTAAACGAGTAATTTATTGGAAATTATAATCGAGTTGGATCTTGTTGATTGACAAAGTCCGTGAATTAAAATTCAATCCAATAATTTTAGCCTTCTCAATTGACACAATATTACAGTAAGAAACTCAAGTAAGGGGGAAGTTGTGTGGATGATTTGAAAATTGCTACGAATTTTTGGCTGCTTATTGACTCTAAAACAATTAAAACATGCTCAAGACTCTGATTTCTTTTGCTGTCCATTTTGATATCTCTCCTTTTCAATGTTATCGTAGTGGATGCCAATTTTGATTTGTATTAGTAAATTTTTATACATGTATGTATCTGATCTGTTCATGCATAATTTTTTCAATAAAAGCTGTTGTGATTTTACCCCATAAGTGGAAACTTTCAGTGTACTAATTTAACATAAGACTGATCTAAGCTGTCGCAGATTGAATGAGTTCGAACATTAAAATTCAAGAACAATTGCTCAATTGCAAAGACAATAAAACATCAAGAGAAAATAAACAGAATAATTATACATTCACTACATACAACATGATTAAGGCAGATAAACATTTTGGAAAATTTGATTATTGGTTGCAGAATTTACAGAAAGGAAACAGCATCTCAAACTGAAAAATAAGATCTTCAAAAGCTGAGTGAATTACAAAATATCAAACAAAAAGCAAAAACAGATGCATATTTTTTCCCCATCACAAGTCCCTCGATTTCTTTTACATTATGCATTGCCAGTGGTCTGATTCAGATTAAAAACAAACAACTACACAAGTATAAGTTTTTGGTTTCAGTATCTTGTCTTTGTGAAATGTGGAAGGAGGAAGTTCTTGAAGCCTTCATCCTTCCATGACAAGCCATTCCACCACTCTTGCTTTCCCCTTATCACACAACTCTTAAAAGTCCTCTTCTCCATCATCAGACCTCGCGGTAACCTTATTATCGCTGGACAACTCGACAATGTAAATTCTACTAGAGAAGGGAACAAAACAAAGTCAGGGCAAATGCTGCTTATGCCGCGCAAATCTTTCACTTCCAGCACTTTAAGCTTGGGGAACTCATCACCTTCACTAATCAATTCTCCTTCAATCGAGCAACGATGAACTTTAAGCTCAACGAGCCTTTGAAGATTGCTAAGCCCATAGATATTTTTGAGGGATCTGCAATCCGGTATGAACATAGTATGCAGGTTATGAAGGACCATTTCTCCTATTCTCAGCTCTACTAACTTAGAGCACCATTGCATCTCCAGCTTTGTGAGGTGTGAAAGACTTCATTTCGCAAGCACGGTGAATCCTTCAAGGGGAAGATCCTCAATGTTGAGATCTGTTAGTTTCTCCAATTGATCAAGTGCTGGCAACAATTTATCCCCATTGGAAAATGGGCACTTTGCTAATCTTAAGCTCTTGAGTCTGGATAATCGACCAATGCAATGGCTATGATCATCACTAACCTTTAAACTCCCCTTACAATAAATGCACAGTTTTTCTAAATTTGTTGAATCCCACAGTTCTGCTGGTAATGTATTGAAGCTGTTGACTTCAAGAATTAGATTTCTGAGGACAGTCATCTTTGTGAAGGAAGAGGGAGGAATCTTTCCAATGTAGCCTCTGAATTCAATAATTTCAAGCTTGTTTATGTTGGCAAATCCTATGGGCAACCCTTTGGGACCAGTATTGAATGTAAGCTTTCTTAGCTCACCCAATTGACCCATAGTTGATGGGTGTTCTCTAAGGAGCCAATTTTCCCTTAGGCAAAGCACTATCAATTTACCAAGCTTTCCTATCTCTTGTGGCAACCTTACCAAATTTGAGCAACTTATAGAGAGGTAACTCAACTACACAAGTGTTCCAATTGCAACTGGAATGTCGAGAAATTTGATCCCGTAGAGGTGAAGAACCCTAATTCTCTGCATTGGTTCGAAAAAACCATTTGATACCTTCGGTATGTAGCCATGATCGAATGTGACATTCAATGTCAATAGATCATGGCAATCAGGTTTCTCAGGCAATTTGCATCCATCCAACACATAAACCCTCCTTGCCTTCCTCCACCTCTCAGTTATTTGCTCCTCTGAAAAAATGAGATCCCTATCATGCACAAAATTTAAGTTTGCATCCAATATAATCCACAATCCCATATCTCGTATGACATCATGAATTTTTACTCCTTTGTTATCTTCTTTCTCAAGTAAACATGTTGCTTCCAATGTTCCAATGATTTCAAATCCTTTGTTGAAGGCTTTCTCCAAGCTACTATCCATGTCCAAAAGCCCTTCTCCAATCCAGAACTCGATGAGTTCCTCTTTAAGCATGTATTTATCTTCAGGAAAAGAACAACAATGTAAGAAGCAATCCTTCATTACATTATTTGGCAGCATGTCAAAGCTAATTCTTAAGCGCAAAAACAATTTTTTCTCCGTATAATCTGCAGGGGACTCTCTAAGGGTTTCTAAAGCAGATTTCCATTCCTCCATGGTATATTTACATGTCATAGCTCGACCGATGATGACAAGCACGAGGGGCAATCGTTTGCATTCGTCAGCAATGCCTATAGCAAAATCTAGGATGTTGGGATCAGACACATGAAGAGCCTTCCTACCTACAGATTTCTCAAATAAGTCCCATGCATCATCCCCCATCAAGCATTTCATTTTAACCTCCCTATGAGGTCTCATCTGGTTGCACACACCCTCTGATCTAGTTGTGAAGACTAATTTAAACAAGGAGGTGTCAAAATCAATTGGACCAAAAACCTCATCGAGATCAAGAACTTCCCATATGTCATCCAGTAACAAAGTTACCTTCCTATCCTCCAATTCTAGCTTCCTATTGATCTGTTGGGCACGATTATATGGCTCTTCATCAGGATCAAAATGTAACTTCAACTCTTTCATCAAAATTTTTTGAATCCTATCCACATTGACGATCTTAGAAAGAGTTATCCAAATGACATGGTACCGCTCATGCACTAAAAACTCTTGGTGAATTCTTTTCATGAGTGTAGTTTTGTCAACACCCCCTATGCCATAAATGCCAACCACTCTAACTTCTTCATCGTTAAGGAAATCACATACCTGTGAGAATACTCGATCAAGGCCAATTGTCGCGGTCGAGGAGATCCGATGTCCTTTACGCCGCAGGAGGAGTCTTCCCTTCTTCCACCTTCTTCTCAGCCTCGCCATATGCAGGGCAAGGTGCTGCTAAGTACACTTCACTGACGTGCACTTCATATGAACTTTGAGAAGCTTCACATGGTGGAAGAAGATTGTTGATCACGTCATCCAAACTGGGCACACGTTCAGGCCTCGGT